>WSYQ01000649.1:0-20874 GCA_011426435.1 Lysiphlebus fabarum
GTGTAGGACGTAGGTGGGATAATTGAGTCAAGAATAGCTACCCAGCCTGGATTGTTAATGTATAAAACATAATGTTTTAAACTATGTTTAAAACTATGTTTAAAACTATGTTTAAAACTATGTTTAAAACATAGTTTAAAACATCTCTAGTTTTATCCATTTGTATAAAACGTCGCCATCTAGTGGCGAAATTGGGAACTGCCACCAAAACAAACAAACGAACCTAAATAAATTTGTTGTTATTAATATGTTTTTTTTTTAAATATATGATCATCAAATTTGTTCATAAATAAATGATATAAATATTATGTTTATAAATTTTATAAACTTGTTATTATTAATGTTTATTAAATAAACAACAATTGTTTGACAGGTTAGGAGTGTAAGTATAGTCGGTAAGAGGGAAAGTTTGAGCCTACGAGAGATCAGGTGGGTTTTATCCGTTTTATCCGTTTTATCCTGTTTTAAACGTTTTAAACGTTTTATCCATGGATAATTGTAAACAACTCAAAAACCCTCCATTTTAACAACCCTGCCCCTGGGTAGCTATTCTTGACTCGATTATCCCACCTACATAGGATAACATGAAAACGCCTGAAAGTGTTTAGTCGTTTGATGTAAACCATTAAGAAAGATACAAATTAAGGCAAAATTTTCACGTTTAGCGACAAAAAAGTTATCCCAGTCGCTCAGAATAATTTGCGGATAATTAAGTCAAGAATAGCTATCCCGCAATGGGTACATTCATAGGGTGCATTGGGTGCATTCCTTTAATAAAAAAATCTTTTTCGTTTTCGTTTTTCGCCCTGTAATACAGGCCAAATTTTTAAAGGAAAAAACTGTTTCTTGTAGTGGCGATATTGGCACATGACATTATTTTTCTTTACTCTAATTACAGTAGTATAATGACCTTTTTACGTTTGATGTTCAATGTTTATATAAGAAAAATAAACGAAAATTTTTGGCAAATATTTGTTATAAAAATTGATTTTCCAAGATTATCATATATTAATAGTCTAGGAAAATTCATAGAGGATTTTATCATTTTTGTCGTTGTTTCTGTTTTTAGTCTTTTGTCGGTATTACAGAGTGAAAAACGAAAAAGAATTTTTTATTAAGGCCCTTGTCGACTAGCATAGTTTTTCAACAAAGTTCTATGCCATAGCACTTTGGTCACTATATATCACCAAAAACTCACTAAAAAATGGCCGCTGAGGACTATGCTGGAAAAATGCTGCGTGCAGCATTTTGAGCATAGTTCTGCTAACTTCACACTCGTTTTTTTAGATGCAGCCAACTTTGAAAAAAAAAAAAAAAAGGGGCATTTATAGCTTCTTTGTTGTTCTTTGTTTACAGTTGTTTACAGTCTACATTAATTGATTGATTGACTGTCAGAATATCGTATTGTCATTTGTCAACAAGAGTAAACAAATAAAAAAGGTTATGCGTTTAATTATTTTTTGTTGTGATTTTACGAATGTTGGTAAAGCTGGAATTATTTCAATAAACGATTATAACGCCGCCCTATAGCCGTCATGGCTGAACTATTTCTACCCAAGCGCTATGCCATAGAACTTTTTAGAAAAACTATGCTAGTCGACAAGGGCCTTTAAAGGAATGCACCTATTTTATCCTGTGTAAGTGGGATAATTATGTCAAGATTACCTCTTACCCGGGATACAAGAAGACTAGAAATACAGAAGATTTTCTAGCTTTTTTTTAGCTCTATATTTGTAATAAATGCATCAAAATTTACATAAATTTTTTTTTTTAATAAATAAGATAAATTAATAAAAAAAATTACTTAGTTAATGACTGTTTTAAATTAACTGCACTTGTAGAAAATTATTTATCCAATTATACATCTGTCTCTCTATAGCCATTCGATCTTTAAAAATTTATTTTAAATGAATAATTTATAAATTTTTAATGAACTTATGACTAAAGAAATAGATAAAGTTGTAAGAGAAAGTCGACTATTTGCTCAGTTATTATTTAAAAAATTGATTAGTCAATTGCATTTTTTTTGTTAGCGATTAGTTAATTATAAACGCATGTCATGAATTACATGAAAATTTTTTTTCTTTATGCAATTACTCTAAGAAAAATTATTTAAACAAATGCATCTCTTTTTTCTAGCTGTTTGTTCTTAATGAATGCATTTGAAACTACTCAAATTAATTTTTTAAATAAACAAGTAGTTATGAAAGAAAATGGAATATAAAAAAAGATAAACTGGTACAAGTACTTACTAAACGATTGTTTAATTAATTGTATCTGTCTTTCGAGTCATTCGTTATTTTAAAAAAAATTTCATGTTATATGTATAATGTAATTATAATCAAGGAACAACGAGGAAGATAGATGCAGTTTTTCGAATATTTTTTTAACAAGTATATTTGTTGTACCAGTATATTTATCTAAGCATTTTTTTTAATAAAATAGGCAATAAATTATTTTTTTAGGAAACAAATAACTTGAGGAAGAGATGTTTTCAAAAAAAAGTAATTTCTTGTAGAACTATTGTTGATTGATAGAACATTTTAATAAGAAAAAACCGCGGTCTTTTTTGGCCATAATCAGAATGGATCCATAAAAATTAAAAATCTCTCTAGGAACCCCTCAAAAATAACCAATCTCATGTATACTCTTCGTTATACCTTTGCATGTGAATGTAATGCATTGTTGTTGTGTGGATTGTATTGCTTACTAAATTGTCAAGACTGATAAAATTATACATAAAATTTGTTGATAACAATTAACAGAATGGAAAGACAAATTTTACTCTAAACACATTATCTATTGACTGATGAAGATGGTAATATTGCTGTTAAAAATGAAGATCACATTAATATGAGGGCCGTCTTAACCTTAAAATTGAGTTATGAAATATTTTGAAGCATGAACTTCGAAAAATATGTAATTTACGGACTAAATGATAATGTGTCAATATTGCCACTACAAGAAACAGTTTTTTCCTATAAAAATTTGGCCGGTATTTCAGGGCGAAAAACGAAAACGAAAAAGAATTTTTTTATTAAAGGAATGCACCCCTTGTGTTTGACATTACATAATTGAAATAATGGATGATAAGAAAACAGTTATATTCTTTTTTAACTCGGTCATATTTTGAATAATCGGAACGTAAATATTAAAAGGTTTCTGAACTGAATACTATATGTTTTAAAACGGTAGCGCCTTGCATATCCATAATAAAGTACCCATGCACTCAAGGAATGCACCCCAACCATGTCGGACAATTTACCGTCGAAATTTACAAGCTCCCTAGAAAACACCTTAAAAAAAAGAGTCCTGTTGCTATGTAACTGAAATCAAAACATTCGATTATGCAAACAAGCGCAAAATACAACTTTTTCATATTACAGTAGATATGATGATAATGGCAGCAGTAAATATATCAGCAGACTATCGCGTCAATCAGTCGATTGAAAACTTCAAACTAAGGTATGGTCTTCACACAACTGAACACTTAAATTTAATAATTCAAAATAAACAACATACAAACAGTACAATATTGAGTGGGTATAATAATAGGTATAACTTGTGGTTTTATAAACTATGTAGTTATTGAAAATTCCTTAAAATCTAGTCTAATAATTTTTTTCCTGTAAAATTTACTCAACACTATATATTTTATTTTTAGAGTAAAAATCGTACAGCAAAAGTCATTTCTTGCTGAATTGTTTGAAACCGAAGGTGAAACAAGAGATACTAATTTCTTAGAATGTGAAGAGACAATAATTTCTTGGCAGGAAAAAATTTTTAGCCCTTTTGAAATAAAATTGTATCATGATATAAACAATTGTATCAATGATCTGCAAAAAAAATATCATGAAGAAATTATTAGTAAGAATATAACTGAAGGTTCTCGACTATATACTTTCACACAAAATGATGATTTGTTTTATAAAACAAAAAATCTCGTGACTAAAGAAAGTTATACATCATTTTTGTCAGTAAAAAATGAATTGGCGCTTCCTTCTGTTATGCGTAACATGAAATCTTTTACTGAGAGATACAACAAAAAAGTGATCAGTGAGCATCCATATGACACATGGATTCGTACAAATCATTATCTCTACAAAGATAGAGAAGTTATGTATGTTATGGTTGATTTGACATCCAAAGATGAACCATTTCATGATATGGAAGATTTAGAAGTACTTTTGTGCACACTGACATTTGACAAGAGCCGAAAAATATTAACAATAGACCCAGACTTTAGTACTAATGAACCTTACACAATTGATAAAACTTGCATAAATTTTGATTACTGGATTGAGCATGTATCATGTGGAGAAATACCCCAGGAAATTCAAACAGAAAAGAAGTTTTTGCATTATGTTGGTATATTTAACATTAAATTTTAAATATTTCATTTTTTGATCTATTAATTGAGATAAAAAAAACTCTTAGTAACTTACCCAACATACGAAATTTCAGATACCTGTCGCATGATTCTTAACGGAAACATTACTGATTCCATGGTTTTCTTTTTTTTTATCACTATTTGCAATTAATTACATTTTTTTTAGAGCTAATAAACTGATATGATTATTCTTATAGATAACTATAAACTATAAACTAGCAAAACAATTTAATCATTTTACTATGTGGAGTGCAGACACATTAGACACAGTATGCGAGTCTTCCATTAGAAGATTAAGAAATGACTGAATCATTTGCTCGATAGTAATATACACCTTCGTTCATTGCTCTTGTATACGCACGCACGCTTTACAACACACGCGCACATTTTGATGTATAGGAAATTGATAATTAAAAATCCAGCTCTTATATAGAAGATTGTTTTGCTAGGATGTGATATGATAAAGGTATTCTCACATGATATTTATCTAATCTTAACCATCACAAGAGTGTCATTCTTATATTGTAATAAACGCCATTATATGCCATATATGTCATATCCATTTACAATACGAGTATTAAAAAAGACATAACATTTATCTTCTCATTCGATTGAATTTTATATTTTTTAAAAATAGTTTTGTATACTCAAGGTTATTATATTTACATGTGGAAAGATTTTGATTTTTTTTATATTCATCATTTTCAGGAAATTAATAAGAAAAATGCTATCAAAGCCCCTAAAATTTATCCTCAAATCAAACAATCACTATGCAATATTCTTCGATTATATGTAACAATTGACTTTACAAAAGTCTATGGATTACCGTATGACGCTATCTATCTGTCATATCTGATTGATTTGCCAAAGTACTGGAGTACAAATCAGCCAGGACGCTTATCAGGCAGAACTCAGCGTTGTCAAATGTCTAATGGTATGGCTAATTTCAGCTATGTAACGGATATGACTTTAGATTTAAATTTAGACTGTTTGAAAAATGATAATACAAAAATAACTTGGCCACAACTATTCATCGCTGCAGCTTCATTCGATAGCTGGACTAGGTTGAGTGATTTGACTATTTAAAAAAAGCTAATCTTATGATTGTTTTGAAATTTTTTTTTTTTTTAATTCACAGGTACAGAATCGAAGGCTATGCCTCTCATACACTATTTCAAATGTCAGGTAGTTGTTCGCTAAAACTACAGATGTGGCGGCCAATAGGAAGCTTTAAAAGTACACTTCGTCGTTTTTTCACTGGAGGAATAGCTGAGTTAGATGATTTGACGTACAGTGGTATACCTCAAGAACATAGAAATTCAATATTAGACAAAACACATTTACAAATCATGTCAAGTGGAACAGTCGAAGTTAACATAAATGTTATTCAGCATTGTCGACACTTTTCCAAGAATCCAGATTTGACTCAGGAAATCTATGATCGATTCAATGCTAGTATATTAATCAATAATATCGATAATGCATTAAAAAAATTTAAAATTGCGAGAGAACGCATGGTTTACGCTAGAACTACAAGCTGATAAAAAAGTTGTTTTTGTGAAGCTGAATCATTGAATGAATGCTGTCATAACAGAGATGATTTTATTCCAACAAAAATAACAATTTACATTTAAATGTTTTCGACAATATTTTTTTTGTTATCGATTTTTACTATATTATAATATCTGTACTTTTATTCAAGACTATTATAATTATGTTTACGATACAGCCTTTTTATTTTTACTTACGATTCTGACTAATATTTTTTAATGATTTAGGATCTCAGGCTTTGTAAGACTTTATTTTAATTCTTCATCTGACCGACTAGTTTTTTTTTTCGTAATTAATAAATCAACTATTTTCAATAAACTTGGCAATAATCTTACAAACAATTGATCAAGTGGTAGTAGAAAAAAAAAAAAATATATATATAGTATTTGTTTGTTTATAAATAGAATAAAATTTTTAAAAAATTTGGAAACTTTATAAATTTGAGCAAAAATTAGGCATAATGGAGTGGTATTCCGTATTCTTGAAAAGTCATCGATTATTATTTTTATGATCAAAATTACTAAAATTTTCCATCATAAAGTTATAACGTAGAGAAAATTACTTCAATTTAAGAATACATAAAGATCAATAATTTACCTCAATATAAAATTAAAAGGCAAAAAAAAAAAAAAACAAGACTTGTATTTTTAAATAAAATGAAATTTTCATTTAATTAATTTCGTGTATAACATTTCAGTTAGCATTTTTCCTTTTTTTTAAATTATTGTCAATTATCATTTCGTTTTGCTTGTCGTTTATTTGAAACTTATCTTGAATAAAATTTACTTATATTAGTCCGTGAAAATGTTATTGTTCCTTTTTTTATTTGTTATCTTATTTATTCTTACATCACTTAGTATAATATTGCCTGTATACATGTATATATGTAATGAATTTGAATATAAGATACTATACACAGCGCCTCAATATTAAAAATTAGAAACAAAAACAATATCAATATATAAACCGATTGTTTTTTGTGGAATTATTACTATATATGATAAAACTGTTTTATATTTGTTCATCGTTATTAAATATTAATTTTATTTGACGTTTTATATTTATATATAGACGCTGGTTTTTTTTATTTATTTTTGTTTATACATGTTTTTTTATAGTTCAACAGTCCATTTTTCTATGCTTATACATTTTTTCAACACCACTTGATATTTTTTTTAAATATTACACAGACATTTATTGTAGATAGAGAGTAAAACGTTTAGAAGTTCACGAGGTAATTAATGCTCATGTGCATAATTCGTATTTTATACTTTTTTTGTTTGTTCTAAGCATTGAAAGATTTTTGATCTTTCTTATACATAGTGAACTTTTTTTAACAGCCTTACCATATTCATTTACCATAAATTCACAATTAAAAAAAAAACTATTCACCGATAAAGAAGGAATGGTTTAAATTAATAATAATAATAATAATAATAAACTTGTTATTCTTTGTATTTTTTTTACTAAAAAATAAAATTGTTACTATCAAAATTTCTACTACGAAAATCATCTAAGAAAAGTTGAGGTTGTAGTATTAGAAACAAATTTTTTTTTCAAGAAAATCATAATTATAATAAGAAATTGTAAAAAAGGATTTTATAAAGTCGGGACCAGAATATTATGAAATTTCAATCAATCTTCATCAGAGAGTGGTTCATACTGCGCTGACAATAATGGTGCCGGCTCGATTTTCTCAGATTTGATAGAAGTTGAAGCATTAGAACTCCCTGTTGGTTGTTGCGTTGGAGCTGAAGCCAGCCCTGTTGAAACTCCGAGAGCATTATAAGGATAAAAGTTTGATGCGGTCGAAGATGATTGAGGTGGCTGAGATTGACTCGGGTTTTCGTCAATAACCATGTCTCCAGTGGGACTTTCATCAGACTTATCCCTGTCGGTCTGAAAATTTCCATTACTGGCATTGCCTTTGTCATCGGAAGCTACTGATTTTTCATCTTCCGATGTTCGCATGACTTCCACAATTTTGTTTTTGACATAATCAAAAGGCGAGAGATTAGACTTTGAAGGCGTGCTACTTGCAGTTGTAGTAGCAGCCGTCGTATTGTCGTAGAATCGCCGTGTATAATGGCTGGGGTTAATATCAGGTTCGATTGTGTGAAATTGTTTCATTGATGTTTGGTGTGTTTGTAATGGGGATTGAGATTGCCGTTGTTGATGCTGCGTCACTTGTGAAACACGGATGATCTGACGCTCGTCGTTTGATTTTGTAGACTCTACTTCACTGCCGTCTGATCGTTTCCATTGATCTTCCACCATTGCATAACTGATAAAAAAAATACAAATATTAAAAAAAAAAAAATAAAAATATGAATACTACATACTTGATTTATCTATTGTAGCGTTCTTTCGTCAATTTTTTGTTGGCGCATCATGACCGCGCATTTGCGCAGAAGCTGTTGAAACACATAAGTTTTCAGATGTTTGTAAGTGTGTGTAACGCACACATTTATACTTTAAAAATTTTACTTGATTTTTTGACTTCAGCGCAAATGCGCGGTCATGATGCGCCAACAAAAAATTGACGAAAGAACGCTACAAATTAAAAATAAATATTTCTATAATATTTACCCTGGGTATGATCTGTAAGAATTATGCTGCGATAGTCCATAGTCTTTGGTTGCTATATGATCATTACGTTCACTAATACCTATTGTTTTATCTCCTTCTCTAACGATTTCTCCCGCTCCTAGAACTGCACTGTTTCCTTCGCTAGCCGAATTGTGCACTCCATTGAGTTCACTCATATTGTCACGTTGAAAGCCTTGGAAGAGTCGATCACCTGGTCTTGTTGAGTGACTGTTTGTCAGAGGTGTGCTTGTACCACTTTTAAAACTCTGATTAATCTGATGAGTGATAATTGCGTCGATAAGACTAGCAGCTGTCAGTGTAGACGAGGCATCTGGGCCAGTCGGTTGTTGATTAGAAGATGCCTGATTAGGCCGTGATGACTGTTGAGTGGTTTGTTGCGATGTTCTTGGCGACTGGTTAAAGCCCGTACTAATGAGCCCCGACTGCGACTCATTGTCATGATGGTGCTGCTGATCTCGGTAAATATGTACCATGGTCGATTGATGTCGCTCAGCTTCAATATTTTGTTGTTGTTGTTGTTGTTTTGTTGTTGTTGTTGTTGTTGTTGTTGTTGTTGTTGTTGTTGTTGTTGTTGTTGTTGTTGTTGTTGTTGTTGTTGTTGTTGTTGTTGTTGTTGTTGTTGTTGTTGTTGTTGTTGTTGTTGTTGTTGTTGTTGTTGTTGTTGTTGTTGTTGTTGTTGTTGTTGTTGTTGTTGTTGTTGTTGTTGTTGTTGTTGTTGTTGTTGTTGTTGTTGTTGTTGTTGTTGTTGTTGTTGTTGTTGTTGTTGTTGTTGTTGTTGTTGTTGTTGTTGTTGTTGAAGATGGTGATGATGATGGTGATGGTGATGATGAGTACCCAAATCACGTTCTCGCTGGGCAGTCATAAGGTGTTCTTGTTTTTCACGCTGGTGCTCACCACTAATTTGTTCGCACTGATGCTGAAGTCCTTTTTCTTTTTGTAACGTCATTCGATCTTGATGCTCTTTTTCACGTTGTGCTGCAGTTAATGTTGCAATTTTGAGTTGCATGTCATTTTCGCGTGGAATCGAAAGTTTATTTTCCTCTTTTTCTCTGGTTTGAACTGACAATATATGTTGATCGTTATGTATGAGTTCACGCTCTTTATCTTTTGAAAAGCGCTGCTGATCTATTTGCTGCAGATCTTTTTCACGTGTTACTGTGTGTTCGTCCTTGATACGCAAATGTGCTGTATCTTTTTCTCGCTCCCGATCACGATCACGATCACGTTCTTGCTGCTGTTGGTGATGTTGTTGTTGAACCATTACATGCTGTATTGCTAAACGATGCTGCTGTTCTTGTTGCAAACGAATTTCCTGTTCACGCAAAGCACGATTGTTATCAACATATCGATCTGCTAAAAGCCGATCTGCCATTGTTTTACCAAGACCTTCATGGCTAGTGCCAGAAGGAGAGTGACTACGCGGTTGTGGTACTGGTAAGCTTGGCAGTTGTGCAGCAACATCGACTAAATTCGTAAACGCAGTGTTATCGAGATTAGGCGGGGTAGGAGAGTAATTAATTTGCTTTTGAGGGTTATGTCTCTGAATGACGCCCTGTCGTGGTGCTGTATGAGATTGACTCT
Source organism: Lysiphlebus fabarum (assembly GCA_011426435.1). Classification (NCBI taxonomy): domain Eukaryota; kingdom Metazoa; phylum Arthropoda; class Insecta; order Hymenoptera; family Braconidae; genus Lysiphlebus; species Lysiphlebus fabarum. Next base: position 10,133 of record WSYQ01000649.1, read on the forward strand.
GAGATGTTGGTGTTTGAACAATTATTGCAGATTGTTGCTGTTGTTGTTGTTGTTGTGTTGGTGGTGGTGGTGGCGGGGTGTTGGTATAGTATACTGTTGAAGGTGATGGTGTTTCATTTTTACTAGAGCTTTCATGACTTGTTACGGAACGTCCGCGTTGAGGCATATGTTGACTAGTTATGTAATCATTCATAATAATTTGACGAGACGATAGCTGTTGCTCTATTGTGTAACTCGGTGGTGGTCTTGGAGTATAAGAGTTGTAATTACTATGACTAACAACAACACCCTGAGTGTGGCCAGCAGGTGGTGTTGCGTTTGGTGCTTGTGGGTTTCTCATTGAACGATGATAATCATACGTGGATCTTTTATCTACTGGATAAGAATGAATCGGTGTACCTTGAATAATGGAACCACTTTCTTTAAGCGATAGCGTTGAGCCTCCAGCTCCACCTGTATTTCCAGGGGGTGTCATTTGCCTCAAAAGACCTTCATATCTCATACCAGATACCGGTGTCCCATGAGTTATTGATCCACTTTTGTGATTCGGTCCAATACTACTCAATTTAGGAGATAATTTTGTGTGCGAGGATGGAACATTGATTTTATTTATTTTAGGAGTAATTGAGGCCTGAGGGCGAGGTGATGAAATATAGTGAACAAGAGGACTCTTAACACTTCGATTTTGATCACTGGGTCCATGAGTATGATAGAATGCAGCAGATGGCGATGGAGGTTCCGATCGATAAACACTAACAATCGGAGTCTTTTGTTCTACTGAGTGGAGACTGTGACTATATTCTTGTTGTTGTTGTTGTTGTTGTTGTTGTTGTTGTTGTTGTTGTTGTTGTTGTTGTTGTTGTTGTTGTTGTTGTTGTTGTTGTTGTTGTTGTTGTTGTTGTTGATAATGATGTGTTGGGAGTTGTTGCTTTGATTTTTTGACACTTAGGTCTAAAGTGCCTTCTGTTTCTCGCAATGCTTGTTGAACTTGCATTACAACCAGACCTTCTTTAGGTAAAGAATCTGATGATGATTGAGCTGATTGCTGATTGCTCGCATTATCACTTGTTGGTGGACAAGGAGTTATTGTAGCTTGTATTTGAGGATTTGAAGCTGATCTGTGGCTATGGTGTGGTCCAGAGACAACAGATAGTGTAGCCAAATTCGAATCTCTGTTCGTGGGCATGGAAGAAGATTGCGCAAATTCGCGTACAAAAGTTATGTCATTTCTGTGATCCGTCTTGAGAATTGAAGATATTGTTGGCGTGCCAGAGCTAACCGGTATCGAAGAACTACCAGCTGGACGTTTCAATTGCATTTCAATTACACCACACATAAGATCCTTGACCGTCATTGGATTTGGATTACTTGCAGTTGATGCCGTTGTTGTTGTTGTCGTTGTCGTTGTTTGAGCTATTGTTGGTGGTGAAAATTCCATTGCTAATTTCTGACGCTGAGAAGTTTGTGTATTAATAATTGTGATTGTTGAATTTGTCACTCCATTAGAATTTTCAACATCTGCACCACCTGGACATTCGTCCGCCGTCTCCTGGAACAATGACCAATTAAAATCTCTATCAGATGGTCCATTTTAATGGTAAAGTTAAAATAGAAGATCCTGTTAATATGGATTAAAAAAGAAGAAAAGAAAAAAACAATATTTACCGTGGCAGAGCTGTCGTAGTCTTCTCTAACACTAATATTGGTCGATTGACTAGTTGACGAAGCTGTTTGTTGAGTTGTGATAGCTGGCACCGCTGGTGGCACAAGAGTTATGCGAATATCTGATGGATTATTATCAGAAGGAAAAGTGGTAACAATCTTCGAATTAATAGAACTAATGACTTCAGTAGAGGATGTTGAGGTCAAGATCGGTAATGTGCCGCTACTTGAGACTGGATTAACAGGACTCGCAGCACTCGCAGTGTCACTAGAATCATGCACTGCTGTATCATCACAGCTACTAGTGCTGCTGCCACTCTCTTCTTCATCAGTCAGGCATGGTCTTCTTTCTTCTCCTAAAGACTGATAATACTCAGCAACGATTTGGTCCAAGCCTAGTTTTTTCCTATACGTAAGATAATAATTTTTGCATTGATGATTTGATTTGTCAGGTATTTGTTCAGATATTTTAGGCCAATTTGTGCCATGTTCAAGCAGAGCACGCCGTAGTTGCTTTAGCTCATCTTCATTCCACTGACGAGCAATAAACTCCGAACCTTCGTCAGGTGTTTCGGTACCACCAGTCACGTGTGGCGCCAGGCGGCGCGATATGCGATTAAAGCATGCTGAGCAACATTTTGTCACATTGTTGGGTATTTCTACATAGAGTAAAAAATTTAAAATATTAGCATATCAATCATGGTTCATGAATAAGTGTCATTTTCAAAATAATAAAAAACTCACGAAATTCCTGAATAACTGGATCTCGTATTTCTGACGGCAACTCCATCCATTTTGATGGCAATGCACGAAGTCGTTTAACACGACTTTTCACGTTAGCATTAGTGGCATTGGGACATCCAGGTAATGGACATGCAGTGTATCGACCCCGAACGGCTTTGCATCTACATGTGTTACAAACACGAGCTCCAGGCTGTATCTGATCCTCTCGTAAACCGTATTGTGATGCTTGATTACTAGAAAGTACACGGCTTTGACTTCCAACTTCTACTACATTTTTGCAAATTGCACAATCATGTGGGCCTAACTGTCTTCCGCTTTCTGAAAATAATACAAAATTTGATTTTTTCGTAATTTGCATAATTTTTCAAGTAAAAAGAAAACAAAAAATCAGTCAGCGATATGAAATGAAAAAAAAATGAGCGTGTTGCAAGTACTCGCGAGGGAAGTGGAACTTTTTTGGGAGTAGTTGCATATTGATATTACGCAAAATATCACAAGTACCCGAGTGGAAATTGAAATCAAGTCTTGATCAAGACTTGATCAAGCAGCTTGATTTCAAATCCATTCTTGATCAAGATGCTTGATCAAATCTTGATCACGTTTTGCGTTACGCTCTTGATCAAGATTTGGTCAAGTATCTTGATCAAGATTTGACCAAAAAATTGAAATAAAAAAAATATTTTAATTTTAATTTTTTTTTTTGTGTACAACTTTTCTGTTAACTCATATAGTTAGGGAGCCCATCGTGCTTTTACTTACCTCATCGCATCACGAGCTGAAATAGGTTAATTTGACTTGTCTTGGCGAGTACAATAAGCAGTTTCAGTGGCCGACCATTTAGGTAGAAAGACAAGTGGTGGCCAGCGGTCAAACTGAACTTACCTCATCGCATCACGATTTTAAGTAGGTCCAATCGATTGGTATTGATCCCCTGAATATAAAAATAACAATGGCCGACCATTTAGGTGGAAAATTTTTGATGGCCGACCAAAAAACTTCAAAATTTAAAAAAAAAAAAAGTTTTTTGGTCGGCCATCAAAAATTTTCCACCTAAATGGTCGGCCATTATTATTTTTATATTCAGGGCATCAATATCAATCGATTGGACCTATTTTAAATCGTGTTGCGATGAGGTAAGTTCAGTTTGACCGTTGGCCGCCCACTTTGACCGTCGACCACCACTTTTCTTTCCACCCAAATGGTCGGCCATTGTTATTTTCGTATTCAGGGCATCAATACCAAGCGATTGGACCTATTTCCACGAGTGATGCGATGAGGTAAATTTACTTACCTCATACACCCACTTTGACCGCTGGCCGCCACTTGTCTTTCCACCCAAATGGTCGGCCATTGTTATTTTCGTATTCAGGGCATCAATACCAATCGATCGGGCCTATTTCCACGAGTGATGCGATGAGGTAAATTTACTTACCTCATACACCCACTTTGACCGTTGGCCGCCACTTGTCTTTCCACCCAAATGGTCGGCCACTGAAACTGCTTATTGTACTCGCCAAGACAAGTCGAATTAACCTATTTCGACTCGTGATGCGATGAGGTAAGTAAAAGCACGATGGGCTCCCTAACTAAATAGCGTGCACTGGGAATAAGTGAATATTTGAGAGAGTAAGTGAGTAAGGAAGAGGTGTATATGATTTTTTGTTTTTCGGACGCGCACTTAACGGGATTCGAACCGGCGAAGTATAGATTGGTAATCGTTCAGGGGACGCTTTAGACGACTCGGCCACGAAGGAGAACGCTGATTGCTGTAGTTCTTTAAAGTTTATTTTCATCCTACTGTTGCAACATGAATAAGAGCACGTTCAGTTTTATTTTCATTAAATATTTACTCCTTCATTTAAAAAAAAATAATAAAAAACATGTGAAAAAATATTTATTAGCATCAAACTTGACAATCAATATTTTTAATATCAATTACGAAATTATAATTTATCAGTTAATTTATAGTTTAAAAAATTATATTATAAATAACAGCAAGATTAAATTAAAAATGAAAAAGTTATATACAGTCTAATTTATCATATGCTACAATTTAAATGTATATATATATACTAGAACAAAAATAAATAAATAAATTCATTAATTAATTGATTATTTAATTAATTAATTAATAATTTATTGAATGAATTAATTAATAGATAAATTAATAAGTAAATAAATAAATAAATTATTAGATGAATAAATTAATAGATAAATTAAGAGGTAAAAATTTAAATAAATTATTTAATGAATTAATAAATAAATTGTTAGATGAATAAATTAATAAATAAATTATGACATGAATAAATTAATTGATAAATTAATAAGTTAATAAATAAATAAACATTCATTGATCAAGATGACTTTAATCAAGATGTGTTAAGGCTATCTTGATCCATTCTTGATCAAGACGGCCTTAATCAAGATGAGTTAAGGCTATCTTGATCCATTCTTGATCAAGACAGCCTTAATCAAGATGTGTTAAGGCTATGTTGATCCATTCTTGATCAAGACGGCCTTAATCAAGATGAGTTAAGGCTATCTTGATCCATTCTTGATCAAGACAGCCTTAATCAAGATGTGTTAAGGCTATGTTGATCCATTCTTGATCAAGACGGCCTTAATCAAGATGTGTTAAGGCTATCTTGATCCATTCTTGATCAAGACGGCTTTAATCAAGATGTGTTAAGGCTATCTTGATCCATTCTTGATCAAGACGGCTGTAATCAAGTTATGTTAAGGCTATCTTGATCCATTCTTGATCAAGATGGCCTTAATCAAGATGTGTTAAGGCTATCTTGATCCATTCTTGATCAGGACGGCCTTAATCAAGCATCTTAATCAAATCTTGATCAAAACTTGATGAGGTTTCCTGAGTTAAGGCAAACTTGATCAAGTCTTGATCAAGAGTGGCATCAAATCAAGCTAGCCTTAACAGATTTCCACTCGGGTAAGTGTCTCGACTTTCGAGTGGAGCCAATGCCCAATGATAAGGGTCAGCGATTATATTCAAAAAAACACTTTTTATTTGTATATAATAAATTATTTAAGTAATTGTATTTGTATTAGCCCTTCACTATTATTTTAATATTCATTTAGATTAATGCAAAAAATAAATTATCATATTAATATTTTAATATTTATTATAGAATGTTGTGAGGTATATTTTAATATTTTTATATTAAATTTACTGTATGTTTTTATTGACACAGTTTTCTTGAAGTATAGAAATTTATGGTTCCAAGCAAAACACGATATTTCTCAGTGTACCAGTTTGAGTGTGTTCCTAGTAACTGTCGTTCAGTTTGATACTTTGCAGGGATTCAGGTTCAATGTAAAAAGTTTTAAGTCCTCAAAGTATCTAAAGTAGACAGAAGCCATATAGCTAATAGGAATTTTTATTCCTCAGGTTAGGGCTACGACATCATCATATACACCGTTATTGGAAAGTATATGATATACCGGAGTCCACTGAAAGATAAAAATTCGCTAATTATGGGAAAAATAATCAAAAAAATCTGTGATAATTAGAACATTAGTTATTAATTTTTAAAGTTAATCAATTTCAATCAATCAGAAGGCATAAATTTTAATAATAGAAATTCAATAAAAAAATAATCAGTCGATCCATTGTTTGAATTTTATGCGTGGGGGATGCGTTGAAATAAAACAAATACTACATCTAATAGAATCATTGCTGCTCTTACGGTTCTATTAGCTGAGGATAACTTAAAACTTTTTAAATTTTATTAAAAACCGCTTCATTTGATTGTAAAAAAAAAAAAAAAATTATCATGACATTGGCCGTACATACGCCGTATGTACAAAAAAAAGTCCGGCCAAGTACGGTGTTTGTACGGCCTAGGTCCGGCAAAAAACTTACCCGCCGTAATTTCTCCGGACATTGGCCGTATATTTGAAAAAAAATATTTTTACGTACGGCAAACGACCGGACCAAGTACGGTGGTATTTATTTTTTTGCCGGACATAAGCCGTACAAACGCCGTATCTGGCCGGAATTTTTTTACAATCAAATAAGACAGTTTTCAATAAAATTTTAAAAGTTTTAAGTTATCCTAAGCTTATAGGACCGTAAGAGTAGCAATGATTCTATTACTTGTAGCATTTGTTTTATTTTAATGCATCCCCCATGCATAAAATTTTAACAATGGATCGACTTATTATTTTTTTATTTAATTTCTATTATTAAAATTTATGCCTTCTGATTGGTTGAAATTAATTAACTTTAAAAATTAATAACTAATGTTCTAATTATCACAGAATTTTTTGATTATTTTTCCCATAGTCAGCGAATTTTTATCTTTCAGTGGACTCCGGTATATCATATACTTTCCAATCACGGTGTATAATTTGAAAAAAAAAAATAAAACTATAATTATTATAGTAGCCATTGGAAGAGACAACATAGTACTTAGAATAATTAATAACTTATATGTTTATTAAGATCAAGAATCAAGTAAATGTCATTAAGCCATCTCGGATAAAATCCTTTTGATTCGAAAAAAAAAAAAAAAAAAAAAAGGCTTTTGAATAGTTTTCGAAATCATTTACCTCAAAGGTTGTGATTTTCAATAATATATAGGTATTTAATAATATTAAATTATTTTTGAGTTATTCCTGCTCAAGTTATATAATCGTAGGGCATTATAAAAGGTAAAGTCGCCAAATTCATCAAATTTGACAAAACACCAAATAAGATAAATTCACTAAACTTGATGATCTGACGACAACACACGACACAATGACCCCCGACTGAACACTTTCACAAGAATAACCCAAGGTATACCATCTTAGAAAGTAAATATATATATGGCTATTTCCACATTTTTTTTAAATTCAAAAAATAGATTTGCCCAAAATATTTTTTTTATTATTTTATGGCTAAAAATATTAAATACGTATTTTTTTTTTTTTTTCAAAATTTTTTGACTTAGAATTTTTTTAATTTTGGTTTTTGGTGATTTTTTTCCAAAACTAGCAGTTTGTGTATGCTTTTTATTGGAAAACTATTTATTTAATCAAAAAAATTCAAGATACAAAAAAGTTTCATGAGTTAGCCCTGGATAGTTGTTGTAGCTGTCTATCTTGTTGCTGCTAGTTTTTACAGAGTAGAGTTTTGAAAATTGATGGAAAAATCTCAAAAAATTAAAGGCTTAATTTCAGCCCAAAACCAACCAAGAATATCTAAAATTATCAGAGGGTCAGGCGATGACCTTGTGATTCGACTAAGGACACTCCATATTTATAATAATAATAATTTGACTCACTGATAATATACAAGCGTCAAATAAATCAAATTTGATACTACTCGTATTTACTTCTATGCGATCGTTTCTCAATCAAATAGTTTGCTACAGATATAAAAAAAGTTAATAAAGAAAATCAATAAATTACAATGATCACAATAAATAAAAAGGCAAATAAATTATAATCATCTATATTTTTTGTTAGATTTTTTATAGTTTATATTTTCAATATTTATTAATTATTTATTAATTATAATTATATGAGTGAAGGAATAATATGAAAAAGGATAATAAAGGTAGACTTTGATTTCAAATTAATATTTTCTTTTATTCAAAGATATAACTCTAATTTTATTATTCAAAGCTACGTATAGGGAGACTGTGTCAATGCTATGTGTACAAGACGAGAGCCTTAATTAGACTGAACGCTAACTTAACTGTATCGACTTAAAAATTATTACATCATTCCTTTGTCTAAATCACACTCCAATATTCATCATTTATTCCTAGAAAAAGATTTCAGTTACACCATGCATCACCCTCATCTGGTCATGCCATATACCCATAAACACACGGTGTCAGATTCATAAACAAAAATAGAGTATAAAATAAAATATAAAATAAATATAAAATATAAAATAAAATATAATCTTTATTTCATTTCATTATTACTTCTTGTTTACTCTAAATTAAATTATTATAAATAAAATAATATTTCCAACATTTTTGAAGTAAACGATAAAAACATAATAATAATACTGACATAATAATAATAATAATTTTTAAGTAAAAATTTGAACAGAAGCAATAAAAAAATGAAGTTGTAGATTAGTTTTAGCACGAGTAGGTGGTGTAGTAAAATCCACCAGGGGATCTCGTTAATTAAGCTGGTAGTAGAAAGATAAGACAAAAAAACCAGGACTTGGTTGATAATTTTTAAGTTCAAACTTGAATGGCTAATAATAATCTAAAAATATGAATAAAATATAATAAGTCAAGGATTAGTCTGGAATGAGTAACATTATTGTTCATACAGCCCTTGAGAAAATGAATCAAGTATTCACTTTTATTTGGCATGAACTAAGCTAATTACTAAGCTTTTATGCAAGGTTAAAAGAATTGTAAATAAGCATCATAGAGCGGTTTAGCGAATTTTTCATCTGTTGAAGGAAGTAAAAACACTATCGAGGGCTAACTAAAGAGTGATATACTAACTGCCACCTCAACTGCAACCAATAATTTTGTAGAAAAAAATACAAAATAACTACATTATTTTGGAAGTCAATGACTTCTTAATTTTATTTTTGGTATTTTTCACTCAAACTAATTTATCAAACATCATATATAATTTTTCTAATAATTGGATATTTATTTATATCAACAAGAATACCATTGAAAGTAAATTAAAAATATATTAAATGAAAAAATTTTTTTTTTAAATTATTGAATATATTATAAACAAAGTATTATTTAACATGTAAAGTAAAAAGTAAATTGGATCTGATACTTCAAGTTTTCCATTATTAGTCATGACTAGAGCTGACAGTGCTTTGCAATATTGTTTTATATAATTTTATCTATATAACCATGAGCATTCATTGACTGTTCAATAAAATGAATTGAGGTATCTTCTAATTTGTAAAAAGTACAAAGTACTCCAAAAATTTTGGGCGACTATAAATACAACTGACTGCTAGAAAATTTGCTATTCTGAAAGCAACTTTTTTACTCAATGTAGAAATATATCTTATTTTAAGTATGCTTTATAATTATGATGTATGCGTTTGCTATATTCCATTTTCAGTTAAATCCCAGTCTAAATGTAAGCTGAAACGAGGGATCGAGTTGGAGTTGGTCATGATTATTTACTTGATTCGTGTCGTCGGCAATTGGAATACTCGATTAAGCTACTATGCAACATAGCTTGATGCTTGCTAGTTAATTATGAGCTCCATATTAATTAGAATTAAGTAAATCAAGATACTAATTAGTTTGTTCAATTCTTCTCCACTACCAGCACTTTTAACAATCATCATGGTGTATATTTCCACTTAATTTTCTCATCAATTTGCCTTGCGCAGTTTTTTTTTTGTTTCTTTCTTTGCTGCTACATATTTATTTAGGGCGTTCCATAAAGGAAGACAAGAAAAAAAAAAAAATATCGTCTGTGTTTGTATTTATAATTATTTGTGTATTTTCTGACAAGAAATTACCAATATTAATAAATTTAAAAAAAGGATTTATTAGATATCGAATCTAATATAGTTGGAATATAAATGTAGAAATGGAACAAAAATATAAAATAAGCTTTTTGAAATGGTGAAATGCTGTAAGATAAAGACAAGGAAACAAGACAAAAAAAGAGAGAAATGGAGAAAGAAAGAGAAAGAAAGTTCGACTCACTCCTCGAGCAATAACGTCAAAAGTATTTGCACAGTTGTCTCAACCTGGTGCAGGGCATTAAACATTCTTCGGTCTCGATTCACTGCTAGTTGAATAACCCTAGGCAGTTCCGATTATATGCTTTTATAAGTCTTACATTATACTTTTTTTTAAGCTTTTCACCATTACGTACATACAAATAAAACGTTATGGATGATTTTAAAAGTATATAAACTTTATATGTATTATATATATAATAGCAGTTATTTATGGAATGAGGGCGCATGTTCATAATTGATAATCTTTCTTCAATAAATTGTAAATGAATGAAATTAGTTTATTTTCTATTAAACAAAAATAAACGAAGTATAACGTGCTTGAGTGATGTACACATAAATGGGGCATTCTTAGCCGAATTTTATTTTTAAAAAAATTAAATTTGTGGTTTTTATAATTTTTTTTTAAAAGAAAATCGATTTTTTAACATTGTGTTTTTGTTGAACCTATTTCGTAAGTCTGGTAACAAATCTTATGTTTAATTTATCTAACAAAAAACAAAAATTAAAATTTTATGTACAAAAAAAAGTGTCAAGTATTCGAAATGTGATGTAATTCATTTTGCTATTAATTAATTTTTCATATATAGATACATATACAATATATAACATATGATACTATATAGAAAAA
>WSYQ01000650.1:0-27884 GCA_011426435.1 Lysiphlebus fabarum
GGTGAATTTAATTTCGTTGTAGTGTCAGCACTGCTATCTATTACAAAACGTAAACAAACATAAACAAACGTAAACACTGAAATTATAATTGAAATATTACAAAAAAAAAATAATTTGGCATAAAAAAAATTGTCGCAATTAAAATGGTAAGTGTATATTGTTGTTATACCAATTACTTAGCCCGTAAATTTTATTTTTTTTAAAGTTAATGCCTAAAACATAAAGTGAATATTGGAGGTATTTTAGAAGGTTCATATTTTATTGTTAATAAACTTGGTAATTAGTTCAACTGTTCATTTTCAACAAGAACATTACCATCTACATCAATTAACAGATAATGTGTTTGAAGTGAAATTTTTTTTTCCATTTTGTTAATTGTTATTAACAAATTTATTGTTGTAATAATTTTACTCAGTAAGCACTGGTAAGCACCACAATCCACAACAATAACAATGCACACATAGAAATTTAATATACATGAGACTGATTATATTTTAAGAATTTCTAGGGAGATTTTTAGTTTTTATGGATCTACTCTGATTATGGCCAAAAAGGACCGCGGTCCCCTTACAGAACGCACCCTTAGTTACTTTTAAGTTTATTTTATTCCTATATTTTTTCGTCTACTGCGCTGCTTCCGGGTTTCCGAGTGACTTTTCGAACGCACTCCTTATAGACCTTCATGCCATAGACTCATCACCAGGGTTGTTAAAATAGAGGGTTTTTGAGTTGTTTACAATTATCCATGGATAAAACGGATAAAACGGATAAAACGGATAAAACCCACCTGGGTAGCTATTCTTGACTCGATTATCCCACCTACACGGGATAACATGAAAACGCCTGAAAATGATTAAGTCGTTTGATGTAAACCATTAAGAAGGATACAAATTAAGCTAAAATTTTCATGTTTTGCGACAAAAAAGTTATCCCAGTCGCTCGGGATAACTTGCGGATAATCGAGTCAAGAATAGCTACCCAGATCTCTCGCAGGCTCAAACTTCCCCTCTTACCGACTATACTTACACTCCAAACCTGTCAAACAATTGTTGTTTATTTAATAAACATTAATAATAACAAGTTTATAAAATTTATAAACATAATATTTATATTATTTATTTATGAACAAATTTGATGATCATATATTCAAAAAAAAAACATATTAATAACAACAAATTTATTTAGGTTCGGTTGTTTCTTTTGGTGGCAGTTCCCAATTTCGCCACTAGATGGCGACGTTTTATACAAATGGATAAAACTAAGGATGTTTTATACATTAACAACCCTGCTCATCACTGCTCATCACTGCGGTTCATCAATCATCATACACTTCTATGATCTATAGTTGATTTTTTTTTTCGCCTTTATATTTTTACCATTTTTACTATTCATAATTTTATATAAAAGTTAAGCAATCGTTTAAAATATAAGGATATTGATAAAGAAAATAATAAAAAAAAAAAATAAAATAATATAAAATGAGTGTTCGAGGATTTAGAAAACTTGTAACTTTAACATTCAGAAAATATATCCGCTGCCGGTACGTAAAAAAAAAAACAAATGATAAATGAACCTCCTAACTGAAATCAAAATTTATAGATCAACGGAAGCTATCAAGCCTGTCCAACAATTATCAAAAACAAAGCCAAGCACATTAGATCAAAAAGAAATTGATCATCATGGCAAACTGAGTGAAATTTGGTGGGATGTTAATGGAGAAATAAAAGCACTTCATTCATTTAATCCACTTCGAGTTCAACTTATTAGAGATGCCATAATAAATACTTCATCAAACGAGATACACACGGGTGGCTCTCTCAAAGGTATTAATATACTTGACGTTGGTTGTGGTGGCGGGATATTATCAGAACCTTTAGCACGAATCGGAGCCACTGTTACTGGCATTGATGCATCACCTGAACTTATAAATGTTGCAAAAACACATGCAAAATTAGACCAAAATATTGCTGGAAAACTAACATACCTCAACACTTCCATCGAAGATCATTGTAAATCCAATCAATTAATGTATGATGTTGTTGTTGCTTCTGAAATTTTAGAACATGTCGCTGACCAAGAATTGTTTCTAAAATGTTGCTCAGGTACATTAAAACCAGGTGGTTCTATTTTAATAACGACCCTAAATAAAACATTATTTTCGTGGCTCGGTGGAATTGTTATTGCTGAATATATATGCCAACTCGTACCCAGAGCTACGCATGATTGGAAAAAATTTATTTCACCTAAAAATACTCAGAGTTTACTTGAAAAATGTAAGGCTTTATATTGTTTTTTATTTTACTTTCGATTTAATATTCGATTGATTTTCCGTAGGTGGTTGTAGGACGAAATTAATTCATGGAATATTTTACAATCCTTTGAAGAATGAATGGTGTTGGTCAAATTCAACATCAATCCTTTATGCAATTCATGCTGTTAAAGATGTAAACTAATTATTAAAACTTCATATGACAATGAATTAATTTTTTTTTTTTTATTTATAGTGGGTAAAATCTTAGGTCCCCTATATTATCATATTATTGAAGGTGAGCTTTAGCAGAAGACTCAGTATTAAAATGGACGTTCAAGAAAATGCTTTAACAACAGAAAAAAGATGTAATTAGAGAGCCCTTAAAGAAAAAAAAAACTTAATTTACGATAAAATTATGTGACAAAAAGATTTTGAAACTATTTACACACATTATTATTGAGCTGATCCAATATATAGTAAACAAAAAGGTAGAATTTTTGGAGATTATCGTAGTTAGTCTTTTTGTTTGCAACTATGGAGAATAGAGAAAAGAAGGTCGAACTCCATTAACAGAATCCATAAAGATCTCCATGACAGAATCTTACGAAATCGGTGGCGACAAAATTTTATGACAGAACGAAGACTGTCATGCCGAACAAGAAAATATAGGCGAAACAGATTTTTGATATTTCGCATAGTTTTTGAGATATCAGGCTTGCAGAAAATTAAAATAGTTGATTTTTTTTTGTTATTCTTTTGCAACTAATTTAAAATGAATAAAACATATGTTCAATTTTAAAAGATTTTTTTAACGAAGAACCAGGGATGTGCATATTGTGAGATTTTGAGTTGTTTACAATTATCCATGAATAAAACGTTTAATACGGATAGAACAGAATAAAACAGATAAAACCCACCCGGTTTTTCAAACTTTTATGTTTTCTCATTTCTGGTGGGTTAAATTCACATGTCTAACAATAAACACTTGTTATTTATTTTATAAACATATCTATTTATAAATTTTGTAAATATATTACTTGTATTATTTATATTCATAAACGGATAAAACTTTGTCCAATTCATAATGATCTAGTGTAGATCCGTTTTAAATCAACATTTTCAAACAACTGCATAGTAGCTTCAATAATAGATCGATTTCAAAAATTTTTTTTTTGTTTAAAAAAGGCAAATAGACACGATTATGTAAATAAAAAAAATTTTTTTACTGAAAAAATAATAGCAAAACACAATTTTTATTAAAAAAATATTAAAAAATAAATAAAAACTTTTTTTTTGTTTAAAAGGCACTGATTCTCAATAATACATGGTTAGAACATAAAAACTTTTACTCAAAAATCTACAACGATTAGATTTGTTTATTAAAAATTAATATGAAAGATTTAATAACAAATTCAATAATTGATCTATTTTGATTTTTTTTTGTTTTTTTAAAAAGAATGACGAATACTCAAAATATTATCTAGGAAGAAGAAAATTTTTACCTAAAAAAAAAAACAATATAAATTATATATCAAAAATTAGGATAATTACTTGTTGAATTATTGTATGAAAAGTTATTCAATTAATTGCACGTTCTTATACGATGCATCTAAAATTACGCGAGATAAATTTTTAAATAAACAAATAATTATAGAAAAAGATTTTTCATTTTCAACAGTATTATAGTAAAAATCCGTCCTTTTTTTGTCCTAACTACGTGTTAGTAAGAATCGATGCCTTTTAAACAAAAAAAAAAATTTTCAAATCGATCAGTTATTGAAAGTACTGGAAGGTACCAGTCAATTGTTCATACTATGAATAATTCCTTTTGTTATTGTTTTTTGGCCACGGATGCACGGAAAGCGAATTCAAATTAAGGGATTTGGACGATTTTTTTGAGGGTAAAAAAGAGGGGATACGGCCTATCTCTTATACATTGGCCCAACAGCTATTACCAACTGCTAAAAACCAAAAAAACCTCTTTTTTTTTTCAAAAAAACATCTATTTTATCTGTTTGTTATCGTATAATAAAATTAAATTAATAATTATTGATACATTTACTATCAATTTTCAATGTTTAAAAGCTTATTATTGGTAATTAAAAATATCATGAAAATCGTGCAACAGCGCAAAAAAAAAAAAGTATTGGCACACTTGTTTTATATGGTGTATTGTCGTGTTGGTGTATTTCTAATATGTGGTAGTGTATATACTGTATCTGTCAAAAGCATAATAAACATAAAGAATAAGAGTAGTATGAAACATGGAGCAAAATATAAATGGTGATGACCCTAGCGGATGACTTGACACTCTAATGTTGCGCTCAGTCGACAGCGCTTTGAGAGCAATTCGACAGCATATATAAAACGTAATTCTCAAGCGCCGAATAAGAGAAATGAGTTAGAAAAATGAAAAATAAATGGAATATTAAAATAACAACAATTTAAACTGACAAAATCTGGACTTTTATATGTTTTATAATAATAAAAAAGAGTTGAAATAATACATGATAAAGAGGTTAGGTTCACACGATTCGTATATCTACTCCGGTCGAAAAGCAGTTGAGCCTTACAGGATTCATCGGTAATTGACTCGGTCATTATTACCGGAATATTTGGACACTGAATCGACAAGCTTTCGACAGCAAATTGAGAGCTATCTAATTCATTGATTTTTCATTGTTTTTAATTGTTTAAAAATTATAAGACACTTTATTATTGATAATTTGGATGTTTTTTTTAATAAAATTAATAAAAAAAATATAAACAATTTGTTTAAATAAAAAAAAAAAAATTTTTTTTTTTTTTTTTAATAATTTTTAATTCAATTGTTAATAACAAATAAGTAAAAAAAAACAAAATAAAACAGTATTTAAAAACGTCTCAACAATAAACAATATAAAAAAAAAAAATTTTCAACTTTGAATATACTGCATGCGCGTCGACACTGTCTCGACACCGTTTCGACCGGCTTTCGACAGCCTTTCGACCGCCTTTTGATCGCGTTTCGACACCGAATTGAGAGCTATCTAATTCATTGATTTTTCATTGTTTTTAATTGTTTAAAAATTATAAGACACTTTATTGTTTATTGTTGAGACGTTTTTAAATACTGTTTTATTTTGTTTTTTTTTTACTTATTTGTTATTAACAATTGAATTAAAAATTATTAAAAAAAAAAAAAAAAATTTTTTTTTTTTTATTTAAACAAATTGTTTATATTTTTTTTATTAATTTTATTAAAAAAAACATCCAAATTATCAATAATAAAGTGTCTTATAATTTTTAAACAATTAAAAACAATGAAAAATCAATGAATTAGATAGCTCTCAATTCGGTGTCGAAACGCGATCAAAAGGCGGTCGAAAGGCTGTCGAAAGCCGGTCGAAACGGTGTCGAGACAGTGTCAACGCGCATACTGTATATTTAAAGTTGAAAATTTTTTTTTTTTATATTGTTTATTGTTCTGATGCTTCCAAATACTGTTTTATTTTGTTTTTTTTTACTTATTTGTTATTAACAATTGAATTAAAAATTATTAAAAAAAAAAAAAAAATTTTTTTTTTTTTTATTTAAACAAATTGTTTATATTTTTTTTATTAATTTTATCAAAAAAAACATCCAAATTATCAATAATAAAGTGTCTTATAATTTTTAAACAATTAAAAACAATGAAAAATCAATGAATTAGATAGCTCTCAATTTGCTGTCGAAAGCTTGTCGATTCAGTGTCCAAATATCCCGGTAATAATGACCGAGTCAATTACCGATGAATCCTGTAAGGCTCAACTGCTTTTCGACCGGAGTAGATATACGAATCGTCTGAACCTAACCTCTTTATCATGTATTATTTCAACTCTTTTTTATTATTATAAAATATATAAAAGTCCAGATTTTGTCAGTTTAAATTGTTTTTATTTTAATATTCCATTTATTTTTCATTTTTCTAACTCATTTCTCTTATTCGGCGCTTGAGAATTACGTTTTATATATGCTGTCGAATTGCTCTCAAATCGCTGTCGACTGAGCGCAACATTGGAGTGTCGAGACACGATCGAATAGGTGTCAACGCATCCGCTAGGGGATAAAAATAAAATATATATGTGGAAAGTTTAAAATAAAATTTTGTTTTTGTTGTCATTATTTGCATGCTTTCTAATATATTAACTTTTTATTTATAATTTTATTTATTTATTATTTATTATTTTATTATTTTGAATTAATATTTGATTTAATTGTTGTAAATAAATGCATTTACACAGTTATTTTATGTAAGTCATATGATATGCCTTTAACAAGTTAACATTGACACTTTCAAACTTGCGCGCCACAAGATGGCGGAATATCTCGTGTTGCCAAGTGTATATGACGTTTCAGCATAAGCCATGAAAGATAGTAAAATAAATGAATTTTTTCGTACTTCAATTAATAATTATTAAAAAACTAAGCTCCAAACCTCTTTAATTTTTTTTTCATGTATTGTTTTGTTTTCTTTTATAACCCAAAAGGTTTTTTGTCGCGATGTCATATTGTCGATCAGGGATGTTGTATTTTCATGGACTTTTTTTTTTGACAAAATCGTATTTTCCATAAGAGCCCATGTTAAAAGTTGTCAACATTCAAAATTAATAAAAAAATAACAAGCTTCCAAATAATTACCAAAAAATTACAGAAAATGTATTAGTATTTCAAGAATGTACTGTATAAATTTCATCTCATTCTCATATTTGGGAAAAAATCGTCCAAATCCCTTAAATAACTGTCTCGAGTTTTTTTTTCTTTTCTCCTTTATTTTAGAAGGTCGTCATTGTTTTTATTTCGTTTTTCTTTTATTTCTTCTTTTCGATTCCGTGCACGTTCAAGTTGAGTGAGAATACGTTTGTTTTTTTTTTTTGTTTGACATCATCAGATAAATTTCTTTCAAAATAATAATCATCTGCAACTTTAAAAATTGATAACAAATAAGCGTTGGTTTAAAAAAAAAAATTTATTTGAACTTTGAATCAAATTGCTGCTTCTGTTGAGTAACAATTGAATAACTTGAGTTGGTTATGGGTTATTTAAGAGTTCGTTTGAAGTTAAGGTTGAATGTAAATACGAATTCCATCTACTCGATTTTGCTATTTTTTTTTTAATCGCAAGCTAGAACAATTCTCGATTTTTTATAATTTTATACAAATTTTTCGGTCGTGAAATAATGTTGACCGACTTAACACGGCCGTAAATGGAAAAACCCACGTTTTTATCTGTATCTTCAAACCCCTCTACTTGAAATTACTAAATTTGATTCAGATTTGTAGTTTTTTTAATTACGAAAATTTAAAAAAAAAATTCATCAATTTCGACCGTTTTTTGTAGAAGATATTCAATTGCGAATGATTAATTAACTTATAAATTTGTAGCGACCGGCTGGTTCACAATCACTATGTGGCAACGGTGTCGACTGTCTCACTTTCTTTCTCTCTTCTTCGTGTGTCGTTGTGAGCCACACAAACACACCAATAACATTCAAAGCAATTTAAATAGAAACATGTATTATAATTTATATTGACTGATTATTTATTATATATATGTATATATATATAAATAAATAATTATAATTAAATATATATTTATTTATATATTAAATTTATAAATTTATCAAATGAATATATTAAAAAATGTCGATTTAAACAAAAATGTTTAATTTGGAGTATAAAAAATAACAGCTTAGATAATTTTTTTTTTTTATATTTATTACTTATTATTTTCTTAATTTATTTTTTATTAATTTTCCTGTTAAGGTTGTTTCCCAAAACCAAGGTAGAATGAATATTTGTGCTTAAAAACGCTATATACCGTAACGTTATATTTTATGTCCGGGTCCCCAAGATTTTTGTGCTGCTACTGATTGAAATATTGACTACTGTAGTATTAGTGTATATACTAATATACACTAATACTATGCTAGTACTCAAAATTTACATCGTGAAACACTGCTATTTCACACTATAAAAAAAATCCTATTGTATGTTTGTGTATGTCCGTATATGTGTGTTGATTCCTCTTTCCGCCAGAGAAAAACAACGAAGGAGAGACAAACAGTGATGCCGAACTATGAGTCACCCACGCGCGCAAACCATGAAAAACAATAAATTACTGTTTTTCAAACTTGAATAATTATTAAACGAAACAGACGAAATGAAAAAAAATTATATCAAAAAATTTTTCGTTCTTAGGACTATAAACTGTTAAAATTTGAACGTTTTCTGGTGCGTTTTAAAAAAGTTATTAATAAAAATACATAAAAATATGAGGTAACACCTATACCTTGTGTGTTAAAGTTGTCAACTTTGACAGTAAATATCTCAAAAAAAACACACAAGAAAAAATTTAAAAAAAATTGACTATGTAGATAATCATTTCATTAAAAAAATAAGACCAAAACAAAAAAAATCTAGTACGATTTCAGATCTCCGAAAACAACCTTAAAAAATATAATATTTTTCTTTTTTTATATCGTTAACAATTTTTCTAATTTATTTTGATATTAACACAGACAAAATATCACCAGCTTTGACTCTTGAAATAAATAATATTTTTAAATATATAAAATTATAAAATATCAAAATAATAAATTAATAATAATTAGTAAAAATTGGTATTATGATTGTTTTTTTTTTAATTGCGGTGTTTCACGATCTGAGTAAAGTAGTATTGGTGCGTGTAGGTATAGGCCGGGAACGCACACAGATACGGCTGATGGAACAGACTCGAGCATATATTTTGGGCATAGCGGGCACCAATTTATTTTAAAAAAGCATGGGCCGGGGCGAGCCCTTTAGCACAAAAAAGTATTCGGTGATGAGGACTTACATTCAACCTTAAATCTTCGCATATAATGAATTTGTAACCAAAAAATGAATACAAATTATGCAGGTAATGAGATTAAGTCATCAAAAAGTTTTAATTAGTTTCCCAGCAATTACTCAATGTTATAGTTCGGAAACAAAATACTAAATGAATTACTATTCTAGGTTGTTGAATACGAATATTTCCCAAAATTAATCGTTGAAACAATCATCTTTTATCGTCTTTTAAAAATGTTTTATTTTATTCTACTATCTTTTTTTATTTTTAATAATTTTTAAAACAGGCTTCTTTAAACCGATCATCCTTTTAAATCTTTCTTGAATTTCTATTTATTTTATAAGTCCCAGTAAAAACTTAAAAAATTTGTTTCAGCCACGTCTACTGATTAATAATTATTAGAATTATTATAAACAATAACATTAACAGACAAGTACTTGTAAAATAATTGTTTTAAAAATTATTCAACCAAATACATCTATTTTTATAAAAAATTGAGTATTAAAAATGCAATTGAAAATATAAATTAATAATTTTTAAGTAAACAATTGGCTAAAGAAAAGGATGTAATTGCGAAAAAGACAATTACTTGTAAAATAATTATTTTAAAAATTATTTATGCAATCACATTTTTTTTTTCAGGCAATAGACAATAAAACATACATTTTAAGTGATTAATTTATATTCTCTAACTGAAAAATTGGCTAAGAAGAAAAATGTATTCGCAGAAAAGAAAAGTACTTGTAAAAAATTTGTTTAAATAATTATTTATCTAAATTAAACTATTTTTATAGGAAATTGGATATTAAAAATTCATTCAGAATTAACAATTAATAATTTTTAAGAATACAATTGGTTGAGAAAAAGGATGCATATGTTAAAAAGGACAAGTACTGGTAGAATAATTGTTTAAAAAGTTATTTATGCAATTACATTTATTTTTATTGCCAATTGACTGTTAGAAATGCATCAAAAATAATTAATTAATAATTAAAAAAAAAACAATTGGCTAAAGAAAAGGATGCATTTGCAAAAAAGACAAGTACTCGAAGAATAACTGTTTTAAAAATTATTTAACTAAATGAATTTATTTTTTTTGAAAATTGGGTTTTAAAAATGTATTTAATAACATATTTTTTGATTTGATTCATAAACAATTATTAGTTTGTTTTTTATTCGGTAAATGTTTGATTCAGTTATTAAATTATTTATGAATCTATATATTGTCGGTACAATTATTTAAACAATTATTAATTATAAATTATCATTATTATGTTATTAATACATATAAAATATGTATATTATTTGTCACATGTTTAAGTTTTGTAAACAAAATTCATTATTAATATTGAACAAAAAAAAATTATAAATTATGAAAAAAATTATAAAATTCAACAATGAAAATAAAAAATTAACAACAAAATATATTTAATTTAAATAACCTTATAGATTGATACATATTTTGATGTCGAAATTAAATTAACAAAATGCTGATTGATTAAATTGAATTGAAAAGTAACATCAATAAAAAAATTTAATACAATAGTATGTATTGAAGAAATAATCGCCATGTAATAAATAATAATATTATTATAATGTAATAATTTTGTTTTATTTTAAAAAATTCTTTAACAGCAACAAATGTTATTTTATTATGAAAAAATGATTCTAAACAATGATCAATATATTATTTATTTTGTTCCTCAATTTCTGTACACTTGTCTTGATCATAATTTTGATATTTTAAAATTCCGAAAATTTCGTTTGATTTACTTCTTTTTTCAGTAATTATATTATGTCCAAGATCATGGCCTTCAAGACAATTACCACAATAGTTTTTGGATTAAAATCAAGCTTTTGAGTATCAATTAGACTTGAGTATTGATTGGATTATCATATGTTGTTATAATATCATATATAGAAGAGCATTACACCTACTGAAATTTATATTGTTTTTTTAAATCAATCTGATTATCATAGAGTTGTTTAGTAGAAAGAATATTTTTCATATCAAATCCATCAGTTTGATACCAAGGCACATTTAGTTACAAAAGAAAAAATTAACATGTTATAATTTACATTGTGTACCATTTATATGTCATGTTGTGACTCAATCTGTAAAAACTTCATCATCAATGAATCATCTATTTTTCCAAATAATAATTATAATATTCTATTTTTTAATTTTTCAAAACCATAAATATTTTGATCTTTTTATAAACTTATGTAAGTTTATCTCGATTAATTTCTAAACTCTTATGACTTAATAATGGTATTATTCAATAATGGTTTCAAGTCAATTATTCTGATTAATTAAATCATTTTTTGTCCATGAATCGTATAAA
This sequence comes from Lysiphlebus fabarum, assembly GCA_011426435.1. Taxonomy (NCBI): domain Eukaryota; kingdom Metazoa; phylum Arthropoda; class Insecta; order Hymenoptera; family Braconidae; genus Lysiphlebus; species Lysiphlebus fabarum. Next base: position 11,446 of record WSYQ01000650.1, read on the forward strand.
TGTTGAACATCTTACAGTAGTTTTAGTTTATTCAAAAAACTTCCTTGTTTTTTCTTTTATATTTCGTAAGTTTTTCATCGGCCTATCCACGTTTTTCATTAAGTGGCTAACCGCACTTTGAAAAACCGAACGATGACTTTTCATAAAAACCTATGTTTAATCTCCAGAAAAGTAACCTATTTTAATAATTAATTACCTACAAGAAAATTATATTATATATATTATACAAAAATTTGAGTGATTGTAGAATTTCTTCATTAATCTACCTAAAAAATTTCAAGGCTCTATCCATGTTTTAGATTTTCCTGGTGGAAAAAATATCCTGCCATATCCCGCCAATATCCCGTAATTGACCCATTGGCGGGCTATGTATCCCGTCAATATCCCGCAACAACATATTGGCGGGTTATAAATCCTGCCACAAAATTTTGGCGGGTTATTTATCCCGCCGACATCCCGCCACAAAATAATGTCCGATTATGTAACCCGCCAACAACCCGCCGATATGCCGTCACAAAACACTGGTTTATGTATGTATACCTCGCCACAAAATATTTTTCTCTAAAAATGCGTAAATGAAATACAAGGAGTGCGTTTCAACACTCAACACCAAAGAGTAACAATACAATCCTGGTAGAAATTCTCTCCGGATTTCTCCGGACTTTTCCGGACTTACTCTAGATTCCTCCGGATTTCTACGTAACTGAGACTTTTGGAGATATTTACGGAGTAATCTCCAGACTATTTTCATAATATCTCCGGATATTTTTGGAATTTTTGCTCAAAAAAAACAAACAAAAAAAAATGGAAAAATCAATAAAAAAACTAGAAATTAGAGTTTACATACGAAAAATAAAAGAAATTTTTTCTGAAAAAATCCGGAGAAGATCCGAAAAAACTCGGGAATAATATCTCCGGAAGTCTCAATTGCGTAGAAAATCCGGAGTCAATCCGGAGAAATCCAGAAAAAGTCAGGAGAAAATCCGGAGAGATTATTTTTACCAAGGGAATAATAACGTTTAAGATAACATTTTGAAAAATAATTTATTAAAATACATTTTATTATTTATTCTTTTTCCAAAATGATCTATTGTTTTGTGGCATGATATTTTCAAAACAAGCAAGATATATAACCCGCTAATAACACACCAAGAAATTATTGGCGGTTACAATATATTGTGGCGGGATATTGACGGGATACATAACCCGCCAAGAAAGCATTGGCGGTTACCATATATTTTGGCGGGATATTGGCGGGATATTTTTTCCACCAGGGCTGTACTGGTAATCCGTTAAAAGCCTCTGTTTTTACTAACGAATCAATGGAAATCAAGCTGAAGACACTAGGGATGTGCGATAGTCCCCGATATATTTAATGACCGATATTATATCGATATATATCGATATATTATAACCGATATTTTTTAACCTCAATATATCGATGTCCGATAATTTTTCTGAAAAATATCGGGTACTTTTTTAAAAAAATATCGTTTATCATCATTTAGAGTTGCAGCCATGGACTGTTGGTGATGAAAATGGTCAAACAAGTTCAAATATTACAACTGAATTAAATTCATCTTTAACACCAAAAAAGTAAGATAATAATGAATATGAAAAAGTAAGTTTAGTAATTTTACTCAACTGAGTGGTAACACTTTAGTACCAAGTTCTACCAGTTTTATAATTTACCAGTTTTATTATTATTTATAATTTTATTTTATAATAAAATTGAATTAATAATTATTGATACATTTACTAGTAATTGCCAATGTTTCAAACCTTATTATTAGTAATTAAAAATATCATGACAAGCGTGCAACAACGCAAAAAAAAAAAACTATTGGCACACTTGTTTTATATGTATATTGTCGTGTTGGTGTATTCCTAATATGCAATAGTGTGTATACTAGGTGCTTTCCAAGAAGACTAGAGATACAGCAGGAGTAACTCGCCTCGAATATGTCAGCCAATTCGCGTGAGGCTAGTAGCTGTCATAGCGAATTTAGCGTACAGCGTGGTTCAGCGCATTGTATATTTATTTCTTATTTTTAATACGCAGCTTACACATAAATATATACATTAATGTCGAAAACCACATGGTAGAAATATACAGGTAGGTCCATGCGCATACGTTTTTTTAAGCCAATAAGAAGTGCTGACTACCGGGCGCCATATTTGCTAAACTGACGCGATTTTATTCAAATCATAAATTAAAATACATATCAAAGATGATCTTAATAGAGAATTAAAATAATAAAAACACATAAACAAATGATTAATTTTAATTCAAATGCATATATTTAACATGAAAATACATATTAATTGTTTGAAAAATGGAATAAGTTTGCGATAATTGAAATAAAAAACATTTACAGTTCATATTTTCTGTATTTTATGGATTTAAAAAAAAAACAATTTGAGCAACAGTGTTTTATATTATATATATTTTTATATATTTCATGCTGATAATATAATATAAATTAAAACAGTCTTTTATTCAATTTATATTTTATGATAAGAATATATTGTCAATTATACCTACAATAACACAGTTTAAAATTATTAATATTTCCATATAAAAAATAAAATCTATATTAAACTAATTTTGTCATTGTGCTTGATGATATTTTTTCCAATTTTTTTAATACAATTGCTTGATGTGTTTTGACAATATTTCATGGCACATTTTACCATTGTGACCTACAATAATAGTAATTAAATAAATAAATAAATAATAACTGATTCAAATAAATTTAGATTATTATTTATTAATAACAAACAGATTTCTAATTAAATGATTATTAGAGAAAATAAATAAATCAATAAATATGTATACACAACGTATGACCTCCAAAATGAAAAGACTATGTCAAGCACACATAATAAATCAATTTTTAATAACTGTTATCACATTTATTACATACCTCTGAGGATTAGCTTCACATTTATTAATATGTTGAAATTATTAAACAATATTTTTAATTTTTTTAATCATAATTAATGTAATTTTTAAACAAGTCATGTATAAATAAATAACAGTACAATAATAATAACATGATGGGCACACAGATTTAAACACACGCAGACAAATTTGATAAAAATGGCTACTCATGGTCTGCGCAGTAGATTTTTATTTTCGTCCGAGAAATGGACCTACCTGTATATTTCTACCATGGAAATCCAATTAATGTATGTATGTATGTGTAAGCTGTACATTAAAAATAAGAAATAAATATACAATGCGCTGAACCATGCTGTACGCTAAATTCGCTATGACAGCTACTAGACTCACGCGAATTGGCTGAATGATATTACATGCATTGAGATAGGGAGTTACTCCTCCTGTATTTCTAGTCTTCTTGGTGCTTTCTTTCCACTAAAATCTTTAAGGCCCTTGTCGACTAGCATAGTTTTTCTAAAAAGTTCTATGGCATAGCGCTTGGGTAGAAATAGTTCAGCCATGACGGCTATAGGGCGGTGATATAATCGTTTATTGAAATGATTCCAGCTCTACCAACATTCGTAAAATCACAACAAAAAATAATTAAACGCATAACCTTTTTTATTTGTTTACTCTTGTTGACAAATGACAATACGATATTCTGACAGTCAATCAATCAATTAATGTAGACTGTAAACAACTGTAAACAAAGAACAACAAAGAAGCTATAAATGCCGCTTTTTTTTTTTTTTTTCAAAGTTGGCTGCATCTAAAAAAACGAGTGTGAAGTTAGCAGAACTATGCTCAAAATGCTGCACGCAGCATTTTTCCAGCATAGTCCTCAGCGGCCATTTTTTAGTGAGTTTTTGGTGATATATAGTGACCAAAGTGCTATGGCATAGAACTTTGTTGAAAAACTATGCTAGTCGACAAGGGCCTTTACCTGGAGCTCTAGGTGAACGCCATCTATTGGAATATAGAACACCATCTGTCAGCACATTTGTAAAGTATAATTTTTTGAAAAAAAATGGCTGAACATTGGCGTCAACTCAATTATTGATTTGTTATGATTGAATTGTTAGGTTAATCGTTGTTAAATGACAACCGAAAACAATAACAAATAAATAATTGAGTTGACGCCAATGTTCAGACATTTTTTTTCAGAAAATTCTACTTTATAAATGTGCTGACAGATGACGTTCTATACTCCAACAGATGGCGCTCACCTGGAGCTCCAAGTGAAGATTTTGATGAAAAAAGCACCTACTGTATCTGTCAAAAGCATTATTCCCATTCTTTCTAAAATTTTGTTATTTTAATTTTTTAAAATTCAATTGTTGTAAGTAAATGCATTAATTTTTTTTATATTTCAAGTAATCAATAAATAATTACACACAATTAATTTATTTACAGAGTTATTTCATGTAAGTCAAATGATATGCCTTTAACAAGTTAACATTGACACCATGAAGGCTATCGAGCCAAAAACGCTACCAAAAACTAATGGCTGAATTAGTTCAATTTTGGCCTGTAGATTGCTCTTTTGCAGCGCTTGCACCACTTTTAGTTGTAGTAGTACGCGTACGTGTGATAATCTATGAAATGGTATCTTTATATGTGTAAGTGCAATGTTTATATTTATTTTTATTTGTCATTGCTGATCATATCAATCTCTAAAGCATGATCTAAAGTTGGTGTTTTTTTTATTAAACAATATATTTAATAATTTATCTATAAATATACAAAAATCTTTTATTTAACTGTTATTTTTAATTGTACTTTTTTTTCTTAGGCTATTACAGATTTTTTCTAAATCTATGTACTAATTTTACCTTCATTATAACAAGACTGTCTATTTTGGAGTAATATCAAAAGTAATAACGAATCAATGTTATGTTGTTGACAATTTATTATTTATTTTTTAATTAAAAATTTTATTATTTTAATTTATTATTTTGCAAAAAAAAAAATGATTAAAATGATCACTCTATATATAAATTAATAATAAAAAACATTGATAAACAAACAACATTAGCAGCTGTCAGTTGGGTGGTCCAAGAGCGTTATTTCGCCCTCTTTATTTAATTTTTAAAACTAATTCACCACTTGATTTTTATACGCATTTTTAGCTTATGGAGTTCGTCCTCCTGTTCTCTATTCTTCATGATTGACACCATGGAGGTGTATATACACCTCCATGATTGACACTTTCAAACTTGCGCGTCATAAGATGGCGGAATATCTCGTGTTGCCAAGTGTATATGACGTTTCAGCATAAGCCATGAAAGATAGTAAAATAAATGAATTTTTTCGTACTTCAATTAATAATTATTAAAAAACTAAGCTCCAAACCTCTTTAATTTTTTTTTCATGTATTGTTTTGTTTTCTTTTATAACCCAAAAGGTTTTTTGTCGCGATGTCATATTGTCGATCAGGGATGTTGTATTTTCATGGACTTTTTTTTTTGACAAAATCGTATTTTCCATAAGAGCCCATGTTAAAAGTTGTCAACATTCAAAATTAATAAAAAAATAACAAGCTTCCAAATAATTACCAAAAAATTACAGAAAATGTATTAGTATTTCAAGAATGTACTGTATAAATTTCATCTCATTCTCATATTTGAGAAAAAATCGTCCAAATCCCTTAAGCCAATATTATTCAATCTTATGTATAGCGAAGTCATGTATAATTTTTTTTTTATTAATTTTTTTTTTTTAACAATTTAAATTTAACTATACATGTATCGAAAATAAAATTTCTTCGTTGGTTTTTATTGTATCATATTTTTTTTATATCAAAAAATTAATTAATGGCAAAACAAGTTACATTACAAATTGACTACAATTTCGAATATTTGCCGCTTTTTTTTGTACAAAATACTTGTTTTTTGTTTTTTGTTAGATATTATTATCAAGTCATGATACATAAACAGTTTTTCCAAATAATTATTAATGAACATCATTAAGGCCCTTGTCGACTAGCATAGTTTTTCAACAAAGTTCTATGCCATAGCACTTTGGTCACTATATATCACCAAAAACTCACTAAAAAATAGCCGCTGAGGACTATGCTGGAAAAATGCTGCGTGCAGCATTTTGAGCATAGTTCTGCTAACTTCACACTCGTTTTTTTAGATGCAGCCAACTTTGAGAAAAAAAAAAAAAGCGGCATTTATAGCTTTTTTGTTGTTCTTTGTTTACAGTTGTTTACAGTCTACATTAATTGATTGATTGACTGTCAGAATATCGTATTGTCATTTGTCAACAAGAGTAAACAAATAAAAAAGGTTATGCGTTTAATTATTTTTTGTTGTGATTTTACGAATGTTGGTAGAGCTGGAATCATTTCAATAAACGATTATAACGCCGCCCTATAGCCGTCACGGCTGAACTATTTCTACCCAAGCGCTATACCATAGAACTTTTTAGAAAAACTATGCTAGTCGACAAGGGCCTTTACTTTTAATAATCGCGAGGTTATATATGCACAGATCTTTATTATAAAAATAGTTTTTCAAATTAAGGGTCCGTAGGGTTGTTCATTTACCGGCGTTTTATTTTTTTTAGCATTTTTAACCAGATTTTTTACCGGTACAAAATCGTTTTTTTAACGAGCCGATCACAGTCCACGTGGGTGATTTTAAATATTTTATTTCACCTTTAATGTGAATGTATATACTATAAAAAAAAAAAAAAAAAAAAAAAAAAAAAATTAAAAAAAAAAAAAAAAAAAAAAAAAAAAAAAATTATTAAAATATTATTCTTTATTTGAATTAAAAATAATATTCAAATAAATATATTATTGCAGAAGAATTTTATTAATTATTTTTAAAGATTTACCTCTTGAGTAAATTTTTTTCTTTTATAAATATTCAATCATAAATAGAGTCCATCTATTAAATATATAATACATATGTATTTATTAATAAATAATATTGCGTTTACATTTTTATATCATAATTATTATCATTATATAAATATTATTATATAAAAAAATCTTGTCAAGTTCTAACCGCACCAGTACAACAAATATATTTTACAGGGCGAAAAACGAAAACGAAAAAGAATTTTTTATTAAAGGAATGCACCCAATAACTTTTAAAATAATTGTTTAAAAAAAAAATAGTGGTCAGCTAATGGTTTCTTTTTTTATGTTCTTTAATTTATCTATGGTCATTTTCCCGATTCCACCTAAAAATATTCGTATCCATGGAGGTGTATAAGGAGTGTAAACTCTGAATTTTTACTGTGTAAAAGCATAGGCAGCTGCTGAGGCTGCCATTTCGGAGCAGATCAATTCCAAAAACTGCCAACTGCAGTGCTGGCGTCGGCCGTGCACGTAGACAGAGAAAAGAAACAAAATGTTCTTATTCACTTTAATCTAATAGTCTGTATATGTTTACTTTTTGTATAACACAGGTGCAATTTTAATTACTAATATATGTTGGTTAATTAAATATGTCAAGTAAATTCTAATTTTTTTTTCGATTCTTTGATAAAACTGGAAGTTATATTGACAGCCAAATTGTTGTCAACATAATTTATTAACTATTTTTTTATTATTTTCTAAGGGAATCATGAACTTTTTTTTTAATTATTTTCTAAATAGAAAAAAAAATTAATTGTAACATATTTTAATTAAAAAAGTTGACGTCAACACACTTGCACTACAGATATCACACAAAACTTAAACAAAAAGTAAACCAAAGTAAACAAAATGATACACGTGCATACTTTCGTGCAAGGCTGACGCCAGCGCCACCATTTGCTCCGGAATGTTTGCTCCAGCAAAAAGCCAGAGTTTACACTCCTTATACACCTCCATGTTCGTATCCAAAAAAAAAAAAATTCAAAAGTTGGGTAGACTGAAGGGTGTACTGTCATGACTTTTTTGCGTCCAGCGCATTGTATATTCATCTCTTTTCCTATACTTCTAGAGTTCTAGTATTCTTGACTACATCGAATGACAGCTTGAACCTAACGTATAAAAATTTAACATTATTTTTCGCTATTTATGTCGAGATATAACATCGAATTACTCAATAATAATCTGATAGATACATTTCAAATTTATTAAGATCTATTATCATATTATTTATGACGTAGAGCTTTTGTAGTTTACTATTCTTTTTGCTATTAACTTGCTAATAATCTGCTATCAAGCGCCCATTTCATTGATGACTCTTCCGCTAAGGATAGCGGGCTTAACTTAAAATTTATTTTTTTTCTTTTTCAACAATTTAGACTTATTGGTATTAGGTTTTTTTCGTTTATAAAAAATCAATTCATAGCAAAATGAGTTACATTACGAAATAACTATGATTTCCAGTATTCAACGTTTTTTTTTGTACAAAATAATTTATTTTTTGTTAGATTCAAATTTTCAATGAGTATAGTTAACATCGTTGACAGCTGTCATCTATTTGTAAACATAACTTATTTTCTCTTATTGATGTACGAAAATATTATATAATTAATTTATAAATAAATCGATAAAAAGCTAATGGTAGTTACAACTTTGACTTTAATAATCAATAATGCCATCAAAAACTTGACATAAATGGTATATAAAAATACTCGAACTAAACGTTGAATTCAGTAAATAATTACATCTGAACCAATCATAATTAGTTATCAAAGTATAAAACTCGTATGGAACTCCGGAAATTTTTGTGATCATTGAAACAACTAAAATGACTTTAAAAAGAAAATTATCAATCTATTATTGGACAATTTTAAAAATCTCGTAATTTTCAAGGAAAGGCACGTAAATTAACTTGTTTTAGCATATGTTTTATTTATTAAACAAAATTCATAATTTTTTTAAGAAAGTTTAGGTGGAGCAATACCATTATTTTGAGGATTACTGACATTTTGTGTTTGTTCCGTTGCCGATTGTAATAGTCTTGTCCGACGTCTCGTATAGTGTTGCCAAAGAAGAATTTGCTGATCATCAATAAATTTTGTGCATTGAGAGTTGACAACTTCGCGTCTAAAATGTTCATACTGCAGCAAGTCGAGAAAATACAAACACATTGGGTATTTCAAATATTTGGCATATTCTGGCTCTTTCCAGTAAACTAAATACTTAAGATAATTGATAAATGTTGAGTCCTTGAAATATCCTCGTTGTGCCAAAACTGGAATTATTTCCAAAGTTAAAATAAATAAAGCGGGACAGGATTTACTGTCATAAGATTTAACAAAGTATAATTACAATATTTTGTAAATGATTGTGTCGACTGTACTTACAATTAAGATAATTTGGATTGGCAAGACATTGGACAAATTCAAGCTCAACTTGAAAACGTAAACGCTGCTGGTCTTCAGTTTCAGAAGCACCTATAATTAAAATTGTTAATAAAATATTACTTTGAATTTTTTTTAATAAATATTAATCTTTATTGTTGTAAGTACACAACATTTTGGAGTTGTTTATTAAATTTTTTTCAACTAATTAAACTTTAAAATGAATATAGTTTTAATATTAGTAACATTTAGAAATTATTTACCATTCATTCCGATGGACGATGGTCTTCGATCTTTTAGGATTAAAGTATTTGAATCATCTAAACGATTCATATTACAAAGTACTGGAAATATTCTATCAAAATATGTTCTGTCAGCCTGTCGAATAGAAATTCATAATATCAACACAAAGCGAATCAATATAAAATATAGGAGTTTTAAATACATATTGTAGCTTACATTTGAAACAATAGCATGATCCAGCTATATTACAAGTTGGTGATAATGAAAAACTAACGTTCAACAGTATATATAAGTTCACTGTACAAATGGTATAACGAAGCTGGGTAGCTATTCTTGACACAATTATCCCACCTACACGGGATAACATGAAAACGCCTGGGTAGCTATTCTTGACTCGATTATCCCACCTACACGGAATAACATGAAAACGCCTAAAAATGATTTAGTCGTTTGATGTAAACCATTGAGGATACAAATTAAGCCGAAATTTCCATATTTTGCGACAAAAAAGTTATCCCAGTCGCTCGGGATAACTTGCGGATAATTATGTCAAGAATAGCTACCCTGAAAGTGATTTAGTCGTTTGATGTAAACCATTGAGAAAGATCAAGAGGCACGGTAGTGCCTCGAGTCAAGTATGAGAAAGGAAATATATATGTGTGTGTAAGATAACTACCGTGCCTTATTATACATCAAATATTTTGCCTCCTTCCGTCTCCAATTTTTAGAAATTTAATTAAAAAATATGAGGCTTTGTAATGATCCCATAAATTGATGTCAAGCTTTTTTTAAAAAAGATTTTTTAGTGGCTTATTTATTTTTTTATTGAACCATCAAATAAACGGTTGCGATTTTTTGGCTGGAAAACCAGATTTCTGATTTTGTTAAGGACAACAAATAACAGCTGTGGCATTCAATATGCTAGATATCATGGAGTTTTACAAGGAGGGTAATCTGTGACGTCACACAATGTATTAGGATAGGGAGCTGTTGAGGATGACGGAATGGAGCAATGTAGTAACTCTATCGGCCACTGACAGCGCTATTCTTAGTTAGTACCGAAGTGAAATAAAATCACATGTTTTTTTGTTTACTACTTATTTTTGTGGCAAGATAATTTTTTTTGAGTAAACAAATCGCTAAAAAAAAAAGATGGACTCAAAAAACGATAATTTATTAAACAATTTCTGCTAAATATCTTTCTCGCTGCATCTATTCTCTTAGCTATTTTTTTTCTAAATTTTCAATAAATAAAAGTATGTAAATTATTTTTAAATAGACAAATAGCTAAAAAATGAGATGGACCCAAAAAAAAAATAATTTATTAAACACTTATTGCTGGGTAAAATATTAAAAAGAAAAAATAGGGTGCAATTAATTATTTAAAAAATAAAAAACAAATATACCTAAGAAAATAGATGTACTCAAAAAAATATTTTACTCAGCACTAATTATTTAATAAATTGTCTTTTTTTGAGTTAATCTCATTCCGTATAGCTAATTGCTTTTTAATAATAATTTTCAGGCATTCATTAATTAGATGCATCCATACACAATATTAATTTTTAAATAAATAAATGTATTTTATTTTTTTACACAAGAAATACTTTAACTGAGCCACACAATAATAATAACATATGACCTTGACTTCGGTACCTACTAAGACTAGCGCCATTAGTGGCTGATAATGTTACTAAATTTCTCCATTCCGTCATTTTCAGTAAATTTCGAGAGATTATCTTCCTTATAGACCTCCATGAGGTAAATAAGGAGTGCAGAGGAGTGTAAACTCTGACTTTTTACTGTGTAAAAGCCAGTGATGGGTAATTCACCGATTTGCGAAGTATCATACAATTATACGTATGATACGTATGATACTGTATAATGTGTATGGTCTGTATAATATTCGCAAGTGCGACCCTGGCAAAAATGAAAAGAACAATTCGATATCAATAACTGCACCCGCACCCGTATTCACAGGGCAAAATAAAATTTACACTTTAAAGATTTTTTTTTCACTGAGAGCACTTGAAAAAGTTTGTGTCAAACTTCTACATTGAATATAGCTTATGACTGGAGAGCTCATTTGTGGTCTGTCAATTAGAGTAAAGATCTGCTTATGTATGTACAATTGTATGCGAATATATTTTACAGGGCGAAAAACGAAAAGTTATACAAGTAGCTTGAGGGAAAGATGCTTTTAAAAAGAAGAAATTTCTAGTAGATTTATTAGTTAATTAATAAAACATTTTAATAAGCAATAATTCTACTAGAAATTACTTTTTTTTTAAAGCATCTCTCCCTCAAGCTAATTGTTTCTTTAAAAAATTATTCATTGCTTATTTAATGAAACAAAATGCTAAAGAAACAAATAGTTTGAGAGAGAGATGCTTTTAAAAAGAAGAATAGTCTTTGTGTATAAAAAAGTATTTATTTAAACTTTGATTCATCTATACAGAAGCATTTAATAATTGTCCAAGGATTATTATTTATACAATTGATTCAACATGATTATCAGCTTTTCTTTGAAAAAAAAAAATTGATTATTCATTAAATGGTACATACTTAGTATGTTATTCACAATTTCTATCAAATATCAACATTTCAGTGGATATTTGCTTATACTCCAAAATTTGATTTATTTACAATTGATTGTTTAGCATAATTTTTTTTAATGTCTTATTAACACTTATACTTAGATATAAAAAATATCATATTTTAAAAATCTGATATTTTCTCAAGAACATCAATTATTTCCATTACATCACTTGGTGATTTAAGAGGGACCACATTTTATCTATTTAATAATCTGCCCACCACGAGTTATTTTTTCAGCGCTTTTGGCTGAAAAACCGGATTTCTAATTTTGTTAAGTTGGTAGTACGGTATAAGATTATAAAATTTTTTTTTTTTTCCTTTTCTCTTGATCGTTTTTGTTGGCTGTACTGCAGAGTTGACATGTGAATATATGATAAATATTGCAATATTGTATATTAAAAATAATAAACATCAAATGATACACCGGTAAAATAATTATAAATAAAAATTAAACTTGATGATATATAAATTGTGTATGTTACAAAAAAAACTTTACAAAAAGATGTGATATCTAAAAAAAACAAAAAACAAGTATTTTGTACAAAAAAAAGCATCAAGTATTCGAAATTGTAGTCAATTTGTAATGTAACTTGTTTTGTCATTAATTAATTTTTTGATATAAAAAAAAATATGATACAATAAAAACCAACGAAGAAATTTTATTTTCGATACATGTAGTTAAATCTAAATTGTTTAAGAAAAAAAAATAAAATAAAAAAAAAAAAATTATACTTGACCCCGCGTAGTTTTTTCCGAAATTAAAAATTACATTTTAAGCCAACATCATTCAATCTCATGTATAGCGAGGTCAAGTATAATTTTTTATTTTAAACTATTTAGATTTAACTACATGTATCGAAAATAAAATTTCTTCGTTGGTTCTTATTGTATCATATTTTTTTTTATATCAAAAAATTAATTAATGACAATAAAACAAGTTACATTACAAATTGACTACAATTTCGAATACTTGACGCTTTTTTTTGTACAAAATACTTGTTTTTTGTTTTTTGTTAGATTAAATACACTCCAAAAAAATAGTGAACTGTCATTGCTTGGAAACCATACTTTAGTTAGATTATATTATAAAAACTTCATATTTACAAATAGTTTGTTGTATTTTAAAAAAAAATTTTTAACAATAATATTCATAAATGAATAAATTACCTGTTTAAATTAACTTAATTACACAATTAAATTTAATAGACCAGTGCAATGCAGGAATATTGTTGGGTAGCTTTATTTGGCTTGGTTATTATTTATCCTTGTTTATTACACGAATACACAAATACTATTTAAAAAAGCCGAACAGCTTCGAAAAAAGACGAACCAAAAACCGAGTTTCTGTTCGAAGCAGTCAAGTGCCTCTACACTTTCTACCGAAGTTTATTCTCCTGATCTCTAGTCTTCTTGTCTCCTGGGTAGCTATTCTTGTCGAATCAAGTAACATACAAAATTATACTATCTGTATACTCAAGTAAAAATCTTATGATTTAATATTGAGCAAAACGAGTACTTACCAGTTTTTTTCAAGTAAATAAAAGCTGGAAAATGCCAAGTGAAACGTGTTTGATTTGTGCAACAAAAGAAGGAATATTTCTCAATATCTTTACTCACGATAAGAATCTTCGTAATAATATTGAAACATGTTTATCTATTAAGGTAATCCAATAAGTATTTATTATTTGTAAGCTCATCAATCACTTTTTATATGATGTTTTTAAATTTTATATTAACTTCAATCTAGCTATTAATCGAATATTTTGATTTGATGAGAATTAAAATTTCAATTTTTTAGTCTATATAATATATTTTTATTATAGTTAGTGTCTAATAATTATCGTTTACTTGAAAAATTATAGACTTAAGAAAAAAACAATAATAATTTTTACTGACTTTCCAATATTCATTTGATAAAAAAACTTATAAATAAAATACTCGTGTTTCAATTATTTTGTTGGAAATATTTTATTAATTCGACAATATTTCGATTTGAAATTATACGATAATTATATTCTAGGGACATATAATATGTGTTATTGCCAATTCTCGTACATTAAAGCCGGGAAATATTGCCGCAAGCATGGAGGTCTATAAGGAGGATAATCTCTCAAAATTTACTGAGGATGACGAAATGAAGCAATTTAGTAAATCCATCGGCCACTGACGGCGCTAGTCTTGGTTAGTACCAAGGTCAAGGTCATATGTTATTATTATTGTGTGGCTCAGTTAAAGTATTTTTTTGTGTAAAAAAATTAAATATAACTAAATAATACATAATAACATTCAATTTTTTATATTATCATTTGTGGATACATTAATAGCAAAGGAATGAGATAGACTAAAAAAAAAGCAAAATTATTTATCCCTGTTACAAATTTTTTTTTTAAGTACATCCATTTTTTTATCTATATTTGCACTTTATTTTTTCAATAAATGAAAGCAAGTAAATAATTGTTAAATAAACAAATAGCTATTTGTTTATTAAAAAATAATTTACAGTCATTTATTTATTTAAAAATTTAAAAATTAATATTGTCTATGGATGCATCTAATTAATGAATGCCTGAAAATTATTTTTAAATAGACAAATAGCTAAAAAATAAGTCGGACCCAAAAAAAAGAAAATTTATTGAATAATTATTGCTGAGTAAAATATTTTTTTGAGTCTATCTATTTTCTAAGGTATATTTGTTTTTTATTTTTTAAATAAATAATTGCACACTATTTTTTCTTTTTAATATTTTACCCAGCAATAAGTATTTAATAAATTTTTTTTTTTTTTGGGTCCATCTCATTCTTTAGCTATTTGTCTATTTAAAAATAATTTACATGCTTTTATTTATTGAAAATTGAGAGAAAAATTATCTAAGAAAATAGATGCAGCAAAAAAGATATTTTATCCAGCAAAAATTGTTTAATAAATTGTCTATTCCTGAGTAAATCTCATTCTGCAGTTGTTTGTTTACTCAAAAAAAATTATCTTGACACAATGGCTGTGCACTGGCGCCGGTATTATATTTCTATTTTTCTTGAATTGACATTTGTGTACCAACCTAAAAATATTGAAATTTCGAAGTTTGACGTTTGACAATATTGATATACCTACATATAACAAATTGTTAAATAAATATGGAACCCTAGCGGATGACTTGGCACTCCAATGTTGCGCTCAGTCGACAGCGATTTGAGAGCAATTCGACAGCATATATAAAACGTAATTCTAAAGTGCCGAATAAGAGAAATGAGTTAGAAAAATAAAAAATAAAGGGAATATTAAAATAACAACAATTTGAACTGACAAAATCTGGGCTTTTATATGTTTTATAATAATAAAAAAGGGTTGAAATAATACATGATAAAGATGTTAGGTTCACACGATTCGTATATCTACTCCGGTCGAAAAGCAGTTGAGCCTTACAGGATTCATCGGTAATTGACTCGGTCATTATTAGCGGAATATTTGGTCACTGAATCGACAAGCTTTCGACACCAAATTGAGAGCTACCTAATTCATTGATTTTTCATTGTTTTTAAATGTTTAAAAATTATAAGAGACTTTATTATTGATAGTTTTACTGTTTTTTTAAATAAAATTAATTAAAAAAATATAAACAATTTGTATGAATAAAAAAAAAAAATTATTTAATTGAATTAATAGTAATATTTTATTTTTATAATAATAAATTTTAAAAAAAATTAAGTTGTATAATGATGTGATTTCAATCTGGTCGTTTTAGATGAATAAAATAATAATTCTTATGTTTTTTTTGTTATACATATGCTTTATTCAAAATAAACGATAATTTTTTTCCTGTAATCTCAGTGGCGATTATTTTATAATTTATGTATTCTATTTTAATGTTCAAATTACCATTGCACATAAACTCATTAAATATATTAGAAATACATGAAATAAACATCCATTAGTGTGAGTGTCGTCCGAATCACTCCGAATGCCCCCCTATCTAAGTTGCGCGCGTTGTTTTTTGGCCAAGAAAGAGAGAGAAGACGATATCGGACGCACTCTTGCCTTGCTGAGAAAACCACTTATTGTGAACATAGGACGTTAGCAATATAGTAGTATTACATATATGGAGGCGAGTTACTCCTCCTGTACTTTTAGTCTTCTTATTTCAAATTAAATAAATTTGTATTAACGTTTACATTTTCACCTACACAAATGGACAATAGTCGAAAATGTTTTTTTTCTTTACCGCAAAAAAATAAATATTGAAAAACAAAAAATTTTAAATTACGAAAAAATTTCAATCAAATTATGGCATTAAAACATTATTATAACTTAAATGAGTTATAAATTAATAAATATTATGTTAACATATTGTTTTAAGCACACTTTATGACATCAATAAATAAGTGAAATAGTTTAAAAAGTGAAATA
>WSYQ01000651.1:0-15892 GCA_011426435.1 Lysiphlebus fabarum
CTCCATTACCATTACAATTATTAATACATGATTTATCCTTATAAAATTTTTCTTTGATTTTTTCAACTGGTATACAATTTTGATTATAACACATTTTATTATCACCACATTTTGCACCATTTGGTACAAGACCTGGATCAATATCATTAAGTCCAAAATCTATTATAACTCCTTGACAATTATCACCATATTTTGTTTGTATACCAACTTTTTTAGATATCATACTTGTTCCAAATTTAAGATTTATTTCATTGTTAAAATCACAATACAATCTACCACAAAGAATATCATCTTTTTCACATTTTTTAGATATATTTTTTGATATATCATATCCACAATTACCACTCCAATCTCCACGCATATTTTGATTATAACAATTTAATTTTGAAACACAAATTGAATGACCCCAAAGTTTTCTACATTGATCTGAATGAGATTTACAAGTTCCTTGATAACAAAAAGCTTTTCCAGATTTACAATTTTCACCATCAATTTTATATAAATCTTGAGGACAATATTCACTTTTACCATCACAAAATTCTGGTAAATCACATTCACTTTTACTTGTTCGACAAGGTATTTCAGTTTTTTTAATAATACATTTTGTTAAATCACAACATTCACCAGTTGCACATTTAGCATGCGAATTAAATTTACAAAGAGTTGCATTACAACAATGATTGTTACATTTATCAGGAAGACCACAATCACATTCTTCACCAGGTTCAACAAATCCATTACCACATGTTGGACTATCAAAAAGCATTTTTGGTTTATTACGAAGACAATAATCAAGACCTCGTTTGTATACACTGCTCAAATTTTTAAATGAACAAGCAGACCAATGAATTGGAATAATATCATCTTTACATATTGGATTCATGATACAACTATATAAAAAACAAATTTTGCATAAATAATATCAAAATATAAACAAATAATTCTTTTAAATAAGTAAATAAAAAATAAATACAGTTCTTCTGGACACGAACAGTCTTTAGTGTCATGTCCAATTCCCAAACTGTGACCAAGTTCATGAGCTACTGTTACTGCAACAAGTCCAACAATATTTGAATGATGAACAGAAACACCTCCTGAATGTTCAGTACTGCAAATTAATCCATTGTATGATTTACCAATAACTCCATTATCAAAACGAAGTGGTCTGTATTAATATAAAAATAACAATAATAAAAGCTGATAAATATATTCTTCAATATTATTATTTTATAGTCAAAAAAAAAAAAAAAATTATTACGTTAATAAATGTGCATTATCATTTGGAATTGTATTAACTAATGTTTTCATTCGATACTTTAAAAATCTTTCAAGTAAATCATCACCATTAGTTGTCATATTAATTCGATCATACTCAGTCCAGATCTCAATTCCAACAAGTGCAATATAAATATTAAATGGTTTGTACAACTGTAAAATAAAATCATACATATATTTAACACAACTGATGATTTATACTAATCAAATTTGTCAATACGAAACTTACTGAGCTCATTACATTAGCCAAATCTTTACAATAACGATGAATTTTTGTTAAATTACTATCTAAATTAATATATTCAGATTTATCAATCACAAAAACTAATTCAACATAACGAGATGCTGGATTGACATTGAAAGGTCCTCTGATACTATCATCTGTTGATCTTTTTTTCTAAATTTAAAATAAAAATAATAATATAAAATAACAAATAATAAATAAAATTATGATAAATTATTATCTGTTGTCTTACAAGATAATGTTTTTTATCAGGCTTGTTTAGTAGTTCCTTGAATTCTGTAAATTATAAAAATGAATATGATTAATTATTACAATTATAAATTCATCAAAAAAATAATATAAATTATTTATTTACCATGTGTATAATTAGCTTTGAAATTATCATGTTTAAAGAGATAATGATCATCATCTAGACTATCATTTTTTGGATGTATATGATACATTTTTTTACCATCAAATATAACACCTTTAAGTCCTTCACATGTTGAAATAGCTGCCCAAGATTTTGGTACACCTTGAATCTCTCCTTGATAATGACAAAGTTCCTGAACATAAATATAGTAATTATTTTCAATTTTTAGAATTTAAAATAAAAATATATAATTATTTATTTATTATACCTCATTGTTAGGAATTTCATTGATGTATTTTCCTTGATGTTGTCGAGCATGTTTGAAACCATGTGCAATAAGATTTTTGTTGAGTTTTAAATCCAATTTTTTTAAAACTCCATTTAACTCAATTTCAATATTTATTGAGTTAACATGTTGACTATCCTATATATCAATTATCAACATTATATTATTATTTTTATTAATTATCATTGTAAAATGAAATATTTTACTTACATTTCCATTTGTTTGAAGTATTTGATTTTTAGTAAAACCATTTATTATTTTTGGTCTTACAATTTCATGTCTAATTTCTAAAATATAAAAATATATATATTTTTACAGAAAAATGTTAAAGTTATGTATAATATATATATATATATTTCTATTTGAATAATGATTAAAATATTATTTCTTTTAATAGAATAATGATTAATTATATTTAAAAAGATGATAAAATAATTTGAATATAAAAAATAAAAAAGACAGATAAAATAAATATATGATACGTCAAAAAAGTAACACAAGTTGCTGAAAAAACACATGTGATAAGCAATTAATAAAACTATGAATAAAAAAATTTAATTATATTTAAACAAGTATTGGTATTTATATTAACACAAGCTATAACAAAATTTAAAATTACAACAAAATAAAATGTAACAAAATGTAATGAATTTAAATGAAAAAACTAATTGAATTTTAAAGAATTTTTTGATTTGAAACACTTTAATTCAAAAATATTCATAATAGTTATTTATTTTATTGATTGTAGTAAAAATAAAATGAGTAAATAATATTCACCATTAAAGGATATTACGTTTATATAATTTTGTAGAAAAATTATTAAACTGAAACAAATTGAACACTTATTAAGAAACATCACAAAATTTTGAAGTACATTAGATTGTAATGATAATACTGCTTGTTACTGTAGATTTTATAGTAAATTTAAAACTCCCCACTTTGAATATAATTAATTTTTTTCGTGTCTAATAACGAAATGAGTTATGATACGATAATACCAGACATTGACAAACACATTTATTTAAAATGTGTCAAAAACACAATGTAAATAAAAAATGAATTCAAATAGATCAATGAATGTTAAATTATAATGAATAAATGATTGTTAAATATATACAATATATATGTAGAAAATGTAAGCATTTAAATATAATTTTTTAATGATTAATTTTTTTTATTAAATGCCGAAAAAGTAGATTTTTAATTCCACACATAAATAAATATTTGTATTATATTAAAGTAATTTATTGTCAATTAGAAATAGTTTGGAAAATATTGGATTTTAATTTAATAAAAAAAAATGACATCAAGAATTTTAATTTATTATGGAAAGTAAACAATGTTTCGAAATAAAAATACGAATACCTCTTTGATATATCTTTATGTTCCTGATAAAATTGAGAATTTTTGAAAAAACAAGAAAACTGCCTCACTTGGTCTAAGTTTGTGATACAATTTGAATTTTAACTGTTCAAAAGAATTTTGATTTGTATCAGGGAAACATAATGACCGGAGAGGTATGCGATTATTTTATTTGTCGAAGAAAATTTAAATTTGTATCAGGCGAACATAAGAACCGAAGAGATATTCAATCTTTTTTGAAACGAAAGAAAATTATCGAAATTTCTTCAAAAAAAATGTTGAGTTTTATCGGGGTTATAGGACTCGAGAAGAGGTATTCAGAGAAATTTATACTTTTTTTTTTTAAATCGATATTTTTCGAGATATCTGTAGCAATATATCTTAAAAATTTACTGGAAAAATTGTTAAAAATACTAGGCAAACATGACTTTGAAAGAGGTATATGATGCATTTCATACATTTTTTCTATCATCAATATTCTCCAAGAAATCAATATAAACATAGTTAAAAATTTATTAAAAAAATTGGGAAAACTACTTGGCATTTTTTGTATTCCAACTTAAAAACTAGTTTTCCTGCCCTGCGACTTTCAAAATTTATTAAAAAAATTGGGAAAAATACTAGGGGAACATGACTTCGAAAGAGGTATTCAGAACTGCTTATACATTTTATATCGGCCAACTTAAAAACTAGTTTTCCTGCCCTGCGACTTTCAAAATTTATTGAAAAAATTGGGAAAAATACTAGGCAAACATAACTCGGAAAGAGGTATTCAGAACTGCTTATACATTTTTTGTAGTCCAACTTAAAAACTAGTTTTCCTGCCCTGCGACTTTCAAAATTTATTGAAAAAATTGGGAAAAATACTAGGCAAACATAACTCGGAAAGAGGTATTCAGAACTGCTTATACATTTTTTGTATTCCAACTTAAAAACTAGTTTTCCTGCCCTGCGACTTTCAAAATTTATTGAAAAAATTGGGAAAAATACTAGGGGAACATGACTTCGAAAGAGGTATTCAGAACTGCTTATACATTTTATATCGGCCAACTTAAAAACTAGTTTTCCTGCCCTGCGACTTTCAAAATTTATTGAAAAAATTGGGAAAAATACTAGGCAAACATAACTCGGAAAGAGGTATTCAGAACTGCTTATACATTTTTTGTAGTCCAACTTAAAAACTAGTTTTCCTGCCCTGCGGCTTTCAAAATTTATTGAAAAAATTGGGAAAAATACTAGGCAAACATAACTCGGAAAGAGGTATTCAGAACTGCTTATACATTTTTTGTAGTCCAACTTAAAAACTAGTTTTCCTGCCCTGCGGCTTTCAAAATTTATTGAAAAAATTGGGAAAAATACTAGGCAAACATAACTCGGAAAGAGGTATTCAGAACTGCTTATACATTTTTTGTAGTCCAACTTAAAAACTAGTTTTCCTGCCCTGCGGCTTTCAAAATTTATTGAAAAAATTGGGAAAAATACTAGGCAAACATAACTCGGAAAGAGGTATTCAGAACTGCTTATACATTTTTTGTAGTCCAACTTAAAAACTAGTTTTCCTGCCCTGCGGCTTTCAAAATTTATTGAAAAAATTGGGAAAAATACTAGGCAAACATAACTCGGAAAGAGGTATTCAGAACTGCTTATACATTTTTTGTAGTCCAACTTAAAAACTAGTTTTCCTGCCCTGCGGCTTTCAAAATTTATTGAAAAAATTGGGAAAAATACTAGGCAAACATAACTCGGAAAGAGGTATTCAGAACTGCTTATACATTTTTTGTAGTCCAACTTAAAAACTAGTTTTCCTGCCCTGCGGCTTTCAAAATTTATTGAAAAAATTGGGAAAAATACTAGGCAAACATAACTCGGAAAGAGGTATTCAGAACTGCTTATACATTTTTTGTAGTCCAACTTAAAAACTAGTTTTCCTGCCCTGCGGCTTTCAAAATTTATTGAAAAAATTGGGAAAAATACTAGGCAAACATAACTCGGAAAGAGGTATTCAGAACTGCTTATACATTTTTTGTAGTCCAACTTAAAAACTAGTTTTCCTGCCCTGCGGCTTTCAAAATTTATTGAAAAAATTGGGGATATTACTAGGCAAACATAACTCGGAAAGAGGTATTCAGAACTGCTTATACATTTTTTGTAGTCCAACTTAAAAACTAGTTTTCCTGCCCTGCGGCTTTCAAAATTTATTGAAAAAATTGGGAAAAATACTAGGCAAACATAACTCGGAAAGAGGTATTCAGAACTGCTTATACATTTTTTGTAGTCCAACTTAAAAACTAGTTTTCCTGCCCTGCGGCTTTCAAAATTTATTGAAAAAATTGGGAAAAATACTAGGCAAACATAACTCGGAAAGAGGTATTCAGAACTGCTTATACATTTTTTGTAGTCCAACTTAAAAACTAGTTTTCCTGCCCTGCGGCTTTTAAAATTTATTGAAAAAATTGGGGATATTACTAGGCAAACATAACTCGGAAAGAGGTATTCAGAACTGCTTATACATTTTTTGTAGTCCAACTTAAAAACTAGTTTTCCTGCCCTGCGGCTTTCAAAATTTATTGAAAAAATTGGGATATTACTAGGCAAACATAACTCGGAAAGAGGTATTCAGAACTGCTTATACATTTTTTGTAGTCCAACTTAAAAACTAGTTTTCCTGCCCTGCGGCTTTCAAAATTTATTGAAAAAATTGGGAAAAATACTAGGCAAACATAACTCGGAAAGAGGTATTCAGAACTGCTTATACATTTTTTGTAGTCCAACTTAAAAACTAGTTTTCCTGCCCTGCGGCTTTCAAAATTTATTGAAAAAATTGGGAAAAATACTAGGCAAACATAACTCGGAAAGAGGTATTCAGAACTGCTTATACATTTTTTGTAGTCCAACTTAAAAACTAGTTTTCCTGCCCTGCGGCTTTTAAAATTTATTGAAAAAATTGGGGATATTACTAGGCAAACATAACTCGGAAAGAGGTATTCAGAACTGCTTATACATTTTTTGTAGTCCAACTTAAAAACTAGTTTTCCTGCCCTGCGGCTTTCAAAATTTATTGAAAAAATTGGGAAAAATACTAGGCAAACATAACTCGGAAAGAGGTATTCAGAACTGCTTATACATTTTTTGTAGTCCAACTTAAAAACTAGTTTTCCTGCCCTGCGACTTTCAAAATTTATTGAAAAAATTGGGAAAAATACTAGGCAAACATAACTCGGAAAGAGGTATTCAGAACTGCTTATACATTTTTTGTATTCCAACTTAAAAACTAGTTTTCCTGCCCTGCGGCTTTCAAAATTTATTGAAAAAATTAGGGATATTACTAGGCAAACATAACTCGGAAAGAGGTATTCAGAACTGCTTATACATTTTTTGTAGTCCAATTTAAAAACTAGTTTTCCTGCCCTGCGACTTTCAAAATTTATTGAAAAAATTGGGAAAAATACTAGGCAAACATAGCTCGGAAAGAGGTATTCAGAACTGCTTATACATTTTTTGTATTCCAATTTAAAAACTAGTTTTCCTGCCCTGCGGCTTTCAAAATTTATTGAAAAAATTAGGGATATTACTAGGCAAACATAACTCGGAAAGAGGTATTCAGAACTGCTTATACATTTTTTGTAGTCCAACTTAAAAACTAGTTTTCCTGCCCTGCGACTTTCAAAATTTATTGAAAAAATTGGGAAAAATACTAGGGGAACATGACTTCGAAAGAGGTATTCAGAACTGCTTATACATTTTTTGTATTCCAATTTAAAAACTAGTTTTCCTGCCCTGCGGCTTTCAAAATTTATTGAAAAAATTGGGGATATTACTAGGCAAACATAACTCGGAAAGAGGTATTTAGAACTGCTTATACATTTTTTGTAGGCCAACTTAAAAACTAGTTTTCCTGTCCTGCGACTTTCAAAATTTATTGAAAAAATTGGGAAAAATACTAGGGGAACATGACTTCGTAAGAGGTATTCAAAACTGCTTATACATTTTTTGTATTCCAACTTAAAAACTAGTTTTCCTGCCCTGCGACTTTCAAAATTTATTGAAAAAATTGGGAAAAATACTAGGCAAACATAACTCGGAAAGAGGTATTCAGAACTGCTTATACATTTTTTGTAGTCCAATTTAAAAACTAGTTTTCCTGCCCTGCGACTTTCAAAATTTATTGAAAAAATTGGGAAAAATACTAGGCAAACATAACTCGGAAAGAGGTATTCAGAACTGCTTATACATTTTTTGTATTCCAACTTAAAAACTAGTTTTCCTGCCCTGCGGCTTTCAAAATTTATTGAAAAAATTAGGGATATTACTAGGCAAACATAACTCGGAAAGAGGTATTCAGAACTGCTTATACATTTTTTGTAGTCCAACTTAAAAACTAGTTTTCCTGCCCTGCGACTTTCAAAATTTATTGAAAAAATTGGGAAAAATACTAGGCAAACATAACTCGGAAAGAGGTATTCAGAACTGCTTATACATTTTTTGTATTCCAATTTAAAAACTAGTTTTCCTGCCCTGCGGCTTTCAAAATTTATTGAAAAAATTAGGGATATTACTAGGCAAACATAACTCGGAAAGAGGTATTCAGAACTGCTTATACATTTTTTGTAGTCCAACTTAAAAACTAGTTTTCCTGCCCTGCGACTTTCAAAATTTATTGAAAAAATTGGGAAAAATACTAGGCAAACATAACTCGGAAAGAGGTATTCAGAACTGCTTATACATTTTTTGTAGTCCAACTTAAAAACTAGTTTTCCTGCCCTGCGGCTTTCAAAATTTATTGAAAAAATTGGGAAAAATACTAGGGGAACATGACTTCGAAAGAGGTATTCAGAACTGCTTATACATTTTTTGTAGTCCAACTTAAAAACTAGTTTTCCTGCCCTGCGGCTTTCAAAATTTATTGAAAAAATTGGGGATATTACTAGGCAAACATAACTCGGAAAGAGGTATTTAGAACTGCTTATACATTTTTTGTAGGCCAACTTAAAAACTAGTTTTCCTGTCCTGCGACTTTCAAAATTTATTGAAAAAATTGGGAAAAATACTAGGGGAACATGACTTCGTAAGAGGTATTCAAAACTGCTTATACATTTTTTGTATTCCAACTTAAAAACTAGTTTTCCTGCCCTGCGACTTTCAAAATTTATTGAAAAAATTGGGAAAAATACTAGGCAAACATAACTCGGAAAGAGGTATTCAGAACTGCTTATACTTTTTTTGTAGTCCAACTTAAAAACTAGTTTTCCTGCCCTGCGGCTTTCAAAATTTATTGAAAAAATTGGGGATATTACTAGGCAAACATAACTCGGAAAGAGGTATTCAGAACTGCTTATACATTTTTTGTAGTCCAACTTAAAAACTAGTTTTCCTGCCCTGCGGCTTTCAAAATTTATTGAAAAAATTGGGAAAAATACTAGGCAAACATAACTCGGAAAGAGGTATTCAGAACTGCTTATACATTTTTTGTAGTCCAACTTAAAAACTAGTTTTCCTGCCCTGCGGCTTTTAAAATTTATTGAAAAAATTGGGGATATTACTAGGCAAACATAACTCGGAAAGAGGTATTCAGAACTGCTTATACATTTTTTATCGGCCAACTTAAAAACTAGTTTTCCTGCCCTGCGACTTCCAAAATATATTGAAAAAATTGGGAAAAATACTAGGCGAACATGACTTTGAAAGAGGTATATGATGCATTTCATACATTTTTTCTATCATTCATATTCTCCAAGAAATCAATATAAACATAGTTAAAAATTTATTGAAAAAATTGGGAAAAATACTAGGCGAACATGACTTTGACAGAAGTATATGAGGCATTTTATACATTCATTGTCAGCTTGATACTTTATAAGAAATTTTCAATTTGTATGGAGTGTATGGCCGACGAAGAAGTCTTCTAGTTTTTTGGGAAATGAATGAAATTTATCGAAATCTGTTTTGAAAATATATTGCGTTATACCAAGGTTATATGACTCGAAAAGAGTTTTTTAGTACATATTTCATTTCTTCGTTTTTATCTATATTTTTTCATTAGAACAGGATAACAGAACAGGGAATAAGACGCATCCGACTTCTAGTTAAATTTACTATTTTATTTTTAATTATCATCATATTCTTCCGTTGTTCAATTTTAGTCTACTAAGAAAATTGGACAGTTACAAATAAAAAATTACCTGACCAAATTATTTTATTTTCAAAATTTTCGCGGTTAAAGTCGACATTTTGTAATAAAAAAAAAAAAAGAGTTAATTTGTTTTCTCTCTCTCTTTCTGTTTTTCTCTTTTGACGTTATAACCTCATCCACATGACGATCATGATGATGACATTAATCAAGTTCTGTTTATGACGATCAAGGTCATTTTTAATAAAAGAACATCTCTGTAAATAATATACCTATTCCAGATTTTAATTTATGTGATTATCAAACAAGTCAAGAAAATGAGTGCCTTAAAAATGTTATTGATAAACATAAAATATTCCTCAAATTTGTCATTATCAAGATCACTTGGTGAGAAGGTTTGACATATAAAATTATATCTTCAATTCAAAATTGTTCTAATCAATATAAATTGTTAATTATTTTATTTTTTTTTTTGTTATTTTAACAGTTAATAAAAAGAATTTATCAAATCTTGTATTTGTACCAAAATATAAGCCACCAAATGACAATGACCTCAATAGATTGGAGGATTATTTAAAAAATACAAAAAATATATGTGTTTTAACTGGTGCTGGTATATCAACAGAGAGTGGAATACCTGATTATAGATCACAAGGTGTTGGTTTATATGCAACAAGTACATCAAGACCAACATTGTATCAAGATTTTTGTAAAAGTGAACAAGCTAGAAGAAGATATTGGGCAAGAAATTATATTGGTTGGCCAAGGTATTTATTATATTTATAATTTAATTTGAATATTTTATTTATTTAATAATTATATAATCATATTTAGATTTTCAAATATTCAACCAAATATAACTCACAGAGTTTTAAAATATCTAGAAGATATTGGACTTGTTAATTGTATTATTACACAAAATGTTGATGGTTTACATACAAAAGCAGGAAGTAAAAATATTATTGAATTACATGGTACTGGATTCAAGGTAATGTGTCTTAATTGTGATAATAAAATTGATAGAAAATTATTACAAATAAAACTTGATAAATTAAATTCATCATTAATAACGAATGTTAGTAAAGTATTAAGACCAGATGGTGATGTTGAATTATCAAATGAAATTGTTAATGATTTTATATTACCACCATGTGATAATTGTGGCGGTATATTAAAACCTGATATTGTTTTTTTTGGTGATAATGTTTCTAAAAAAGTTGTTGATAATGTTAAAAGTATTGTTACTAAATCAGATGGTTTACTTGTACTTGGTACATCATTAACAACATTTTCTGGATACAGAATAATATTACAAGCAATTGAAGAAAATAAAAAAGTATCTATTATTAATATTGGTGAAACAAGAGCTGATAAACATGCTTTTATTAAAATTGAAAGTAGATGTGGTGAAGTTTTAAACAAATTATATCCAAATATTCAATTTGATAATAGTTAATGATTGTTTTTTTGATGATAGTTAATCTTTTTTTTTTTGTTTAGATTATTTAAATTTTTAAATTTAGAAATTATTATTTATTTTTTATTTCTATTAATATATATATAGGTATATATAAATATTTTAAAGTATATTAGAAAATTATAAATTAACCAATTTAATAATATCTCTTGCCTTACTTAATGATCCCTGATAATTTTCTATATCGATTAACAATTTATTTTTTGATTAATCTGTCATAATTTATGGTTATATATATTTATAAATATTCTATTGAATTATATAAACTGAAAAATACTAATAATATAAAAAAATAATAATTAAGTTTGTATCATTTTTAGTTTTTCTTTGTAGTTATATAAAAAATAACTTTTTAATTATATTAATTTTTTTGTTGCTTTCGAATTCACATGTTTAAATTGAGTGGCATCAATGGAACATATTTTTCACTTGGTCGAAACTTGTACATTGAACACAAATGATTTGATTCATCTACACCATATCCAATTCTGAAATAAAAAAAATTAATTTACATTTAATAAAAGTGTATAAATATATATTAAAATTACACTAAAATACGAAAAATTAATGATAAATATTATTTATATCCTCCACCAAATTAGAATCACATGCAATAACAAAACTTCATCACCAATTTTATCAACTCAAACAAACAAGATAAATTAATTAATACATTTTTTGTAGAGACTATTGTTGAATTTTTCACGTAACAATTGAAATGTTCCTCTGATTAATTTAAGTATCTTATTAAAAATTGTACGAATAAATTTTAATAATGTCCAATCATGAGTATATATTGATGGATGATATCTTGGATTTGTCCGCCATTGAAATGACTCACTAAAATGATTTATACAAATATTACTATAAAAAAAATATACAAAAATAAAACAACAGCTTGCAGACACATAAATTATTAAAAATTCAAAAATAACAAAAAAATATTATTTTAAATAAATATTTGATATAAATTAAAACTAACTTTTGCCATTGTGAACATGGACGTCTTTCTTCAAAACAAATAACTTGTATGACATTAAAAAATAATGCTCCAAGTGTATTAGCAACTTCTGTATTTAAATTTTGTAAACATCTACGAAATTTAGCATCACAATCACAATGTGATCTTGTAAATGGTGAATTATTACATATTCCATGAATACACTGTTGTGGATTAATAACATTTTGACAATGATCATGTTCACGACAACAATAATCTTCATTTCTATGTACTGGTCCAAGTTCATCATATGATTTTGCTATTGTACCAGGACCACACCATTTTGTTCCTGGATAAATAAGTCCACCACCTGGTGTTTGATTCTAAAAACAAAAACAATAAAAAAATAAAAATTGTATATTAAATATCTAATTAACCAATTTTATTAATTCAATTAAATATACCTTTTTTTTATTTAATTCTTTACATGTTTCTTCAAGATCAGCAACAAGATTTGCTGACATTTGTCTTACTTTTTTTGGATCAGTACTTAATATCATTCTTTGTATAACACCACGATCAGTGTATAATGAACAAAATGGTGCATCAGCATTTAATTCAACCATTCTTGACATTGTATTATCAGCAACAAGTACACTTGCATTTGTACTCATTGATAAAACAAGTATCATCATCATCAGTATCATTACACACATCTAAATTAAATCAAAAAATAAAACCAAATGGTACATTAAATGTTGTTATTTTAAATATATAATAATCTATCAAAATATTATATATATAAATTACAACTATGCTATTTTTAATTTAGAAAATTAAATCAATTTTTTTATTTTTATATATACAATTTGATACTTGAAGGTCAGGTGCAGTTTGATTGTACTCAATAAAATGTACCTAATCATTTACACGTGTTATATATGTATATACACATCAATTACCTTCCCCTAACAGACAATCAACGTGAAATTGTTTTAAATCTTTAGTATAAATTCAAATTGACAAATTTATAACCAGGTAAATTTTTTTTATTATTTAATAAAACAATGAGGAAATTGATTATCATCATCATCTTGCTAACACAGTGATCATTATAATTTCCTTTTTTTTTTTTTTTATAAATTTTAATTATCAATGAAAATTCAAGGATCAAATACCTATATCTGAACATTCGTTACAAAGACTAAAAGTAAACTGAGATATTTTTAAATAAAATAATAATATGTTAATATTCAAAAATATAATATAATTTAAAAAGAAAGAAAAAAACATGTTACTGAAATATTTGAAGGTTTTTTTTATTGTTCATGGTCAATGCAATATGTATATATATATAAAAATATTTGTTAGTATTATAATGCAGTGTTGATGATTCCTTGAAGGACTGCAACAACACTGGTTGTCCTTGATTGTATCTATCAACAACTTTTATTTCAATCATTAGATAATAAAACAAAAGAAATTACTTTTTTTTTATCTAATTATTTTTATTGAATATTGTTTGCTTGTTTTTTTCAATTTTTTATTTGCCAATTTTGAAAGATAATGGTGTATAAAGTATTATAGTGAAAGGAAAATAATTATCTAATATTCTAAATGAACTTTAAAAAATAAGGAAAATTATTAAAATAATTTCAAATGATCATATGACAATATATTTTTAACTGGGTCAACGAGCTTGATAATGATATAGCATCATATGCACGTGAATTTTTAAATGACAGTAATGTGACATTCATCGTCCTCATCAATTGATCAACAAGTGGTATTTACGTTTTAAATTAACGTGCGCGGTTTTCATTTTTAAATTTATCTTTTCATTCATTTATTTATATTAATTTTCATTATTATTAATTTCATTACTATTTTTAAAATTTTATTTCATCAAATATATCTAATTATAATGCCTATTTATTAAAACATACGAGTTGAGGGTTTTTTTTTATTTTTTTTGTTGATTTTATTCAACAAGTCAACAATGAAAGTTGAATAAACAATTTATTATTTGTTTATTTTATTTTGTTTATTTTATACAAGTTGTTTGTTGAGATGAAGATGACACACAGACCGGTTGAATTAATAATAATTTTTTTTTGAATTTTAAATTAAATTCTGATTATGTTAATTTTTATTCATATGAATTATTATTTCTTATAATATTTTTTCTACTGGAGTATAAATAATTTTAATGTTAATTATTATTATTTAGTGGATTTAAATAATTTAAAAATATTTTTTTCAATTTAATTGACGTATAAAAATACACATGAACTTGAAATATTTAAATAAAGAAATAATTAATTGTAGCAACCCTTCGACCTCGTTCATATTAAAAAAAAAAAAAAATTAATTAATTAAACATTAATTTAAAAATTATTTTTAAACATTGTTATTAATAAATTATCAATGTTTAAATTAAAAATAAATGAAATACAATGTTAAAAATAAAATAATAATAAAATTATAAAAATTAAAAATAAATTTGTAAAAAAAAAATAAAAAAACAATATAAAATTTAATTTAAATTATATCAAATAATTTATTTACATACCATTTTTATGTTATTTCAAAAATACAAATTTTTTTTGTAATAAAAATAGTAAAAAATTATTATTATTTTTTTATTAAATTATTCAAGGATTTTTAATATTTCAAAATAACTACAACAACTCTTTTGTTTGTATAAATAATATTTATTTATTTTCAACTAGTTTTATCTTTTTAAGATTGATATATTAAAAAATAAAAAAAAATTCTATTTGATATTCTCTTACAACGTTCAGCAATAGACTGATGGTTTGAATGGCACATCAAGATATTAATATTCGTACATGCATGACGATGACAATGACTGCAGTCTGTAGCAGCATCAAATTGATATAAACTAGTATTATAATGATCATGGACCGTTGATTTATTTAAATATAGTATCAATATTATATTTACAAATTATTAACAATTGAAAAAAAAAAAATAAAAATCATAAAATTAAGCAATAGAAACAAAATGATTATCAGTATCATCTTAAAGATTATTAATCAGTTTAATAATGCAGAAAAATATTTATAATCTAAATTAATTTACAGATAATCATCAATTCAACATGTTAAATTGAAATTAACTTAAAAATATTCTAAAAAAAACTTAGTATCACATTTGATTAATATTTTAAAATATTAAAAATAAAAACCTTGAAAATATTATTTCATTTGCAGATAATATTATTATTATATTTGTTATTGAAAATATGTAATATATATATTTTTTTCATCACTATCATCTTATCAAATAACCAAAGAGATATCACAACTAATCGATCACAATATAAAGATAATATTACCTCAAATTGTAAATGAAAGTTTAGCTATATTTTTTATAAAACTCATAGAATAAGTTAAATATATAAAATGTTTACTAAAAGAAAATATGGAGAATTTATTGAAATATGTGCATTTATATCACTTGTTAGTTTAACAATGACTGGAATATCATTGTTAACACAAGAATGGATTTATGGTAGTGCAACTGTTGTTGATAATACAAATGATATTCAAGATTCAACAATTAATTATGGTCTTTGGAGTGGTACATTAATCAGAAAAATAACATTGACTCCAAGAGAATATGATATTTACAGTAAAAAAATTGAATTAAATTTTTTAAATTAAATGTTTTTTCTCAAACAAAAAAAATAATAATAAGATTGTTTTATTTTTTTTAGTGACTTGTTTGTACAATGAAAATAAATGTATATGGAGTTGTCATGGTTCATCTGAAACAAGATTATTGGAAATTAAAAATTTAATAT
>WSYQ01000652.1:0-85348 GCA_011426435.1 Lysiphlebus fabarum
TTGTAGTGATATTTTGTATTCATTGTTTATGTAAACTTACCATTTTTCAAATAATTATTAGATCAATTAAATTCAACAAAACAGTCAATTTTTTAATATTATAATATTTTGAAAATCTGTGTAGGTGTTTATGTATTTGTTTACTTTTTTTTTCTGTCATGCAGTCAGGGCTGCCACTAAAAAAAAATTATAAAACACTGAATCGCCGCCATCTTGAAGATCCGACCCGAACGAGGTTTTGGAACGCACCCTAGAGTGGCATATTTGACCCCAGGGTAGCTATTCTTGACTCGATTATCCCACCTACACGGGATAACATGAAAACGCCTGAAAATGATTTAGTCGTTTGATGTAAACCATTGAGAAGGATACAAATTAAGCTAAAATTTTCATGTTTTGCGACAAAAAAGTTATCCCAGTCGCTCGGGATAACTTGCGGATAATCGAGTCAAGAATAGCTACCCAGGCGAATAACGGGCTTTTTTTTCTCTCCGTTCTTTTCCCTCTCTTTCCACTGCAATCACACCCTTCCATTGCCGCTTGCATCACATTGGGGATATTCTTTAACGGTGGATTTTCTGGCGGATTTTTTCCTCCACACTACTCTTTCTTTTTCTACCTTCTCTTAACTATGTAAACTGCTCAATGCACTTAATTGTAGTTAATAGGGATATTCTTTCATGGCGGATTTTCTGGCGGATTTCCACCTCTACAATTTGCCCCTTCTTATTTTTCAGCGCATAAACTAAAATTGAAGCATTGAGCAGTTTACATAGTAAAGAGAGGGTAAAAAAAATTGTAGAGGTGGAAATCCGCCAGAAAATCCGCTGTGAAAGAATACTCCTATTGCGCTGGTAGGTTCAAGCATAATGAGTGGAGAGAGGGTAAAAAAAGAAAAGGCAAATTGTAGAGGTGGAAACCCGCCAGAAAATCCAACGTGAAAACCGCCGATATCTCTTATATTTAATATAGAAATGAATCTTGTTATGTCTTTTTTATTGTCGAAATGGCCACACAGCGCTCAAGTCGTTAAGCATCACTCGTACGTCATCGATGTCATTATTATCGTCTCTCTTTTTTTCTTCCCGTCCTTGCTATTACACATATATACCTATGATATACATATATGTACAAATGCAAGCATACCCAAGCATACCCTACGAGTCAAAATATCGAACGCCTATTTAGTTGGACGCGCGACGACGATGAGTCCACTGATCCACACCGATCTATGAAGCCTTAAACTTTCTCCCCTCTTCTTCTTTTCGAAAAACACAACAAGTTATTAGTTTATTATTTAGTTTTTATAAACATATTTAAATCATCACTGACTCTACGAACATCAAAGAAGCTGTTTCTTTATTACAAAAAAAAAATACGTGGAAATAGTGATAATGGTGGTTACATTTATACAAGGAAATATTGAGCGGAGTGAAGTGAGTTGTTTGTGTCTATCGTAGATTATTTTTTTTTAATATAATACATAAAATATACAGTTTCACTTATAAATAATCCTATTTTTTAAAAACGGTGACAAATATATAAAGAAAATAAGTTTAATATTAATTTGGAGATTTTATTAAAAACAAAATAAATAAGGGAGATTTTTTTCATTAGTACTGGCAAATAATTTTGTTGCGAAAAAAAGAAAAGTGCATGTAGTAAATGTGCATTTGTAAATTGTGTGTTTGTGTATGTGTATGAGCGCAATTCTGTACAATTTGATATATCATATCTTGCCAACGATGTTGGTGGGACTTGAGTATATATAAAAACGTATGAGCCCACTGTATGCCTTGAGACTTGAAAGACAAACTCTCTTACTCCATGTTGTGCATTGGTTGCAACATATAATGATTGCGTGCTCAACAGAGTGATACCTCATGTTTCATTACATTTAGTGTTTTTTTTAATATTTCTCTATTATTTCTCGTTTAGGATATTCAATGTTCGCCCCTCTAATATCGCCACCCCCGTTTTCTTTTCTTTTTTTCAATTTACAAATATCATCTTAATCAAATTGTTAAGAAACCATAGTCTTCAAAATATATCTTATTAGTATCAAGAGATTTTTTTTTTTTTAATCTTGAATTTTATTATAAGAGTAATTGCCTTTTTTTTCATACGTGATAGCAATAAAACTTTCTTCGTAAACTTATTTTTTATCCCCGCTTTCTAAAAAGCAACCTATCATTCGATTTTTTTTTTTTTTTCTTTTTTTTTCAAAATATACATGAATTGGTTGTTTTAATAAATAAATTGTTTTGAAGTTTGTTTAAATTTAATCAAAAAAATAGTAATTTTTTTTTTTTCTTCATTAAAATTGACAATCGTTTTACTTCAAAACAAAAAGTCATTTGAAAATGAAAACTAATAAATTATAGCTATCATATTTTTTTATTTAATTTTTAATAAATTTGTTTTTGTTTTTTTCATTAAATTTCAGCTGGATTTATGGTGACAGTCATTGTAAAGATAAAAAATTTGGCAACGGAGCTGGGACAAGCCTTAATTAACGCATTAAAAAAATAGTTAATCGCAAAGTGATGATAATAACTTTTCATTAAAACTTATACTTTCTCAAGGCACTGCATATACAGGAAATTGTTAACAGAACAAACAAAAATATCTAATCAACTGTTAAGTGATAAATATATAACAAGAAAATAAAAAAAAAAATTCTTTTATTATATTCATCTTAAATAGACAAGTAAATAATACTAACTAAGCTAATTAATAAATAGAATTATAACAAAACAAAAAAAAGATGGAACGAGAATCAAATCCAATGCAAGCGTTGTGTCGTAGTGGATGTGGATTTTATGGTTCACCAGCAACTGATGGCCTCTGTTCTCTTTGCTTCAAAGAAAATCTTAAGAAAAAACAACAACCCCCTGTATCAGCACCAACTGTATCAGCACAGAGTGTAACTAACAATGCTGGTACAATGCAAAACAACTTTAGTAATCTGGTATCAACTGGAATAACTGCTCAGCCTACTATTCCTACAATCCCACAGCCAACAGCAGATTTACCGATATCTAAAGAAGTAAGTTTTAAATTGTTTTTTTTTTTTTTCTTAAAAATTAAAATATTTTTATTTAATTCACTCGAAAAAAAATAGAAATTAACCGAAACAAGAACTTATACAATTACATATTTATTAATTTATTAATTTTTTCAATGGATTTTCATAAATGATTTCGCTATTTGATAATTTAATCTATCCAAGAGATTATGACATACACTAAAAAATAATTACTTGGTATTATATAAATTACTTACAACTTGGTCGAGTCTGAACTAAAATTATTGTCATGATCATAGTATTTTTCGATCATTACAAATTAATTTAAACATACATATTAAGTATGATCAAAAGTTGGAGTAAACTCATGTTATAATTGAAATTATAATTTTTTATATTGAAACATTAAATGAGTTTTATATGTTAACCAGGTGAATAAGGACAATCAAGAAAACGAAGCTGGAGCAAGTAGTGGAGCTGCTGAAGGCTCAATAAGCAGTGGTGATACAGATGATTGTTTTGATGGTAAAGAGACTGATAAAGAATCTAAAAAGAAGAAAAATCGTTGTGCTCTTTGTCGTAAAAAAGTAGGCTTAACTGGTAAGAATTAGAAATAATAATAACAATACCATTCAATTTTTCAATTGAATTAAAATAATAGTTAAATATATTTTTTTAAGGATTTGAATGTCGTTGTGGTGGACTTTTCTGCTCTGTGCATCGATACAGTGACAAGCACGATTGCAAATTTGATTACAGAGAAATGGGAGCTCAAGAAATACGGCGTAATAATCCAGTTGTTGTTGGTGAAAAAGTGCAAAAAATTTGAACTATTTTAGTGTGTAATCGTTGGGAAATTGGTTATATAACTATATAAACAAAATATTAAAATTAAAAAAAAAAAAAAAAAATATGATTTTAAAAAATAATAAAAAAAAAAAAAAAAAAAAAAAAAAAAAAAAAAAAAAAAAAAAAAATAAAAACAAAAACGAAAAAATACATGAAAAATAAATCAATAAATAATGAGATAAATTGTCTGGCAGCTGATTGCACATCGAGAAATGAGACATTAAAAAAACAAAAACGAAACAGGCAAAATTGAAAAAGAAAAAATGTTTAACTGAATAAAATAATTTACGTATATGAGTGTATGTTTGAATGACGAATAAATGAAAATGATTTTAAGGAGCGTATAAAACTTTTTGACACACTAGAAAATTACAATAAAATAGAGAATGTAAATTAATAATTGATTTTAAACAAAGATGAAACAATATAAAATACTATATAAATTTATATGTGTGAAAAGTTATGAATGAATCTAAAACATTGAATGTCAGTGCCATGTCAGATTGTCATCTAATAGGACTTGATAGAACTTTAAAAAGTTAAATAGAAACCGATAATGAAACGAAAAAAAAAGTAAGTGGTTACTAAGTGCTGTCAGCCTAATATTATTACCTATTATTATTCTTATAACTATTATGGTTTATTATTATGAATCTATGTTATGTTTATTAATTTACTTGAACAAAAATAAATATTTAAAAAAAAAACAAATAACAAATAATAAATCAACAAAAAATGATTAGAACATCTGTGGAGAACGTGGGTAAAGCTAGAACAGAAAAAAATAAAATCACAACATACACTTATATATAAAAAAATTAAAGAAATTTAATGTTAAGAAATAAATTCTTGGTGCAGTCAGTTGGATTTTTTTTTGTTAGTGTTTTTATTTTTTTTTTTCTTTAAAAGTAATAAGGTCTCTGTCATAAAATGCGAAAAAGAGTCCGAACAAAAAAGTAAAATAATTTTTTTAATTATTATTATTATTATATTATTAGTTCTTGTTTATTTGTCATTCTTATTATCAAGAATACTTTTCAAGTATATATGTTTTTTCTTTTTGTTTTTCTATATTTGAGTAAAAGGAGTGTTGTTTAGACAATGACTGACGTTGGGTGATTACAATTATAGGTTTAATGAGTAGTTAATAATTATTAAGAAATAATGCAATGAAATAAAAAAACTAGTACTGTGTGTTTATTGTCCAGTTTCACGAAGAATATAACAAGATTTATTACTCATTAAAAATGAAAAAAAAAAACAAAAACATGCTTTATGAATGGAATCGCAACTTATCTTATGGATACTTTTTTTCTATTTAATTTTCTTTTTGTATAATTGATAGTCAAAAATACCTTGCCGAAATTGCTAACTCTGTATCTCTCGTGATAACATACTATTGGTTCAAAACAAAAGCTGAGTGAAGAAAAACGAAAATTGAACTAGAAGAGTAGGAAATAGTTTTAATAACTATTATTGTTTTCTTGAAATTTTTTTTTTGTCTAGTTCCGTGTATTATTATTATTATTATTATTATTATTATTATTATTATTATTATTACATTGAAAAACAAGTAGTAATGCAATTTTTAAAATGAAGTGAGCGTTATTATTTTGACTTGGTTTTAACTTAGATAATCAATTGCAATTTAATTTGTTTATTTTTTTTTTATTTCTAAAAACAAATAAATTAATTGCTCTTTTTTTTGTTTTTTTTTTTTTAATTAAAATAAATGTTATTCGATTGAAATTGAACAAAATAAAAAAAAAAAAAATCTGATCAGTGGCTGGTTTTTAATTTTTAGTGACATATTCACTTTAGAGTAACGATTCTGGCTAAAATTTTTTTGGATTTATATACACAGACGACTCAAACATAGCAGAAAATTATAGTGTAGTTAGTCGTTGGGCATAGATTCCTGATGGGGGTCTTCACGTTTAGCACAGCTTTTAAAAACTCATAACTCGTAAGCGAATAAACATTAGGGCAATGTTCTTCTGTGCACCCTTTAATATGTCGAAATTACACTCACCAAACTTCGTAAGATTCCCATTGGTGGTTAGAGTGATATATTCCCAAATTCTATACTGGAGCTTTTTTTTTTTTAGCAGCTTAGCATTATTTAGAGGTGAGGGTGATAAATTTTCGACTTGATGTCTAATTCTATCTAAAGATTTTAAGAAGTTTTTGAAGAAAATTGCTTAATATTAAAGCTTTCAAAAAGTGTCTCCAGCCACAAAAAAACTGAATAAAAAAGATAAAAAGACAAAAAATGAACAGAAAAGAAACACCATGTAAAAACCAATTGATTCTGTAGCCAGAATCTAAAAATAATTTAAATTTTCTTAATAAAATAAGTAATAAAACTATTGATCAAAGTCGTTGTTGCATATTTTCTATGACTCTTTTTAGGTAATGCAGTAATTGTGACAGTATGCGTGTATACCTTTTTATTTATTCACTTCAAATATTTATTTTAAGAATTATTACATAAATCATAATTAACATCAATCTTTTATTGCAAATTTTTGTTAATTAATGAATATGTCAATCAATATATTTTTGTTTTATTAAAAATAATATAAAAAATTTTAACTGACAATGAATGTAATTTATTTCCGCATCGATGTCTTCCATATTTCGGAGTTGTAAAAGATTTAGTTATTTTTCTTCGTTTTGAATGAATTAGAAAAATAACATACTTTAGTACTTATACAATTACATAAATGTAATTCAAAGTTTATTTTATTTTTTTCTAATTTTTGAATAAGATCTAATTTTTTTTATGATATTTATAAAATTGTGTAGATATTACCAGCACACACACTCGCAATAAGCTCATTAAAATTATAAAAAATCAAACGCACACCAGTACATTTTTAAAATATTTAAAAAAAAATAGATAAATATAATATTGATGATGTTGTTCATTTGATTTTAGATATAGCATATTTTTCTTAAACCAGATCAACTTATGTATTACACATAATGATAATTATGGGGGCGAAAAAATTAGTGGTAAATTAATAAAAAAAAAAGAAAAAAAATCTACCAATTGTGGTAATTACTCAGCTGAATTTTATAACAAAAAATAATAAAAACAATACCCCATAAGAATCCGTAACGCATTTACTTGTGATTATCACAATAGAGTTGATTTCGTTATTATTCCGTGTACTGTATAAGTCTAATTGACAGCAAATTACTAGTATTATTTAAAAGCACAAGCAATCAACAGAAAAATGACCAGATACAAGGGAAAAAGGCGTTTTTTAGTCGATGATTCGATCATCTGCAGCAGCACTAATTCAACTACATATAAAATTTATGTATAGCATTTATGTGTAATTCTCCAATAAATAAAAGTTAGTGAAAAAAAAAAGAAATCAAATCCACCTTCAGTGACAACATAGGTTCTCCAGGCTTACAAAATATTTTCAAGAAACCATTATTAATAAAGAAATATTAATTACACACATCCAAGTTAATAATCTAGTTATTTGTATTTACATCGTATGTAGATTATTACAATAAATATATATTTGGAGAAAAAAAAAAAGATAACGCCATAAAGAAATATTGAAGGACATAATTTTTTAAATTTATTTATTTTTTAAAATTTGTTTTCGTAACAAAATTGATACAATAACCAATAAGCTAATCTACTGGTATTTTTTTATTTTTGTAAATATTGAATCATAATTCAATAATAACATTAGCAGCTATTTGTTCATTTTCTTTTCATAACAAGTTATCTAATAACTATATATACTCGAATATATTACGAATACTCGACATTAAGTGCACTTCAACAACTTTATTATTGGAAAAATTTAATTTATTCTCAAAAAAAAAAAACAAAGAAAATTTTATAATTACTTAATCATCAAGATTAGAAAAAAAAAGTTACTATTATTATTACTATTCACTTATTGTAAGTAAATGAAAAATTAGTTAACTATAATAATGATAACAATATGGCTGACTAAAATCACAAATTCGTTTGAACTCCAGGAATAGTTTTCCATACTTTTTTTTATTATTATAGATATATTTTTGGCAATCATGACTAGTGCTTACTTTTTACTACCAACATTACGACGTTGTGTATTTGAATTTGATGGAATTGTTGTCAAATATTTTTGAAGTGTTCCCATCTGTTCAAATTTAGCTGGAATTAATTTTTGTTCATTTTTAATGGGACTATGATTTGATGGTGATGATGCTGGTGTAAGAATTCCGAGTTCATTATCAATATCAGTTTCAGTCAATATTGTCCGTTCAGATTTTATATATCCATGATCTTCAATTGCTGGTATTTTTGCCTTTGGTATTTTAACAATAAGTGGACGAATATATTCATTTTCATTAACAGTTTTTGATTTTTGAATGATTTGAGATGATTTGAATTTTATTGATGTGCAATCATTGTGCTGCGCAGCAGTATGATTTTTCAGTCCATGATTAGTCTTGTAACTCTTTCCACATACACATTTGAATGCTTTATAAACTCTAAAAAAAAAAAAAACAATAATTCAACAAGTTATAATACTTAACAAACCAATTGGTTTTTTTTTTTCTTTTTTACTTACTTGCCATCATTTTTATGTCCATTTTCTTTATGATACTTTATACCATTTACATTTTTGTATCGTTTATTACATCCTTCAACTGGACAAGCAAACGGTTTGTCTGCATTGCTACTCGATTTGGTGATTACCCTGACACCTTGACTGATTACCCTGAGAATAAGAAGGGTAATATAGAAGAGTCGATTGGCAGCATTGATCAAAAAAATATTTATTTTTTTTTCTTTATTAGTCAAGTAATTTTATCCACAATGCGCCATTGATACCTGGTGCCATGACGAAGAATGTAATTTGGTGAGAGCTCGTCAGGTACTGCCCATGAATCGTTACTGTCTTCTGGTCCACTGGTAATTTCTCCTTCCTCTGCTTCACTACCTAAAAATACAAAAAAATTTTTAGTATAAAATTTTGTTTAGATATAGTTTTTAAATTTATAGGTATATTTACCAACTGGAGTAATGATTTTATTATCATTTGTAGATGTACTTGTTGTTTGATTGATTGTTCGTACATAATCACCTGTTTTCAAAAGCTCTTGTTTTGCTGAATCTGTCAAAAAACGAAGAGCATAACTCAAAGGTATACATTGTTGTTGATTTGTTTGTTCAACGTTTGAATCATCATCTGCAAAAATATTTAAAAAATTATTATTATATTTAATAATAATTTTATTTGTGTAAATAAAATATAAATGGCTTAAAAATATTTACTCAATCAATTCAAAAATAGATATTAAAAATTTAATTATATAACTAAACAAATGAACGTCCTTCGCAATTGAAATAATGTCAAATATAACTTTATGCAAGGATAAAAAAAAAAAAACTTGCGAATTTTTGCAACATACTGAATTATATAATTATTCAATATTTAATAATAAAATAAAAATAAAAATGATTTATTTATTTATGAATTTTTGCTTGTCAATTAATATTTAATACAAAAATTTTTTAAATAATTAGCATCTGAATTATTTAACGTACATGTAGCTATGTATATAATTATACATATAAGTATATATAACCTCTGAAATTTTTTTTTTGTTTCAAATAAAAAGAGAAAAAATCAAGATGGCTGACAATTTCAACCTCAATTACGACATAATTCGATTGAAAAATGTTTATCATATAAATAATATTATAAATCGCAATTACCAATATGTGTTTCCTCAATATGTTGAATTAAATGTCCAAGGCGTTTAAATGTCAATCCACATGAATTAAACTTGCAGATATTCAACATAAATACAGCCATATCCAATGTGAATTCTCTCTATCCAACCCAAGTCAAATTACAATCTACAAAGAAACAGAAAAAAAAAAAAACAAAATTAAGGTCTCGATCAATGTTTGATACGAATAGATATATCCAAAACTTATTTAAATAAAAAAAAAAGTTGAGTTATTATAGCTATTAAAATTTTTTTTTTTTTTATTCATTAATATATCATTTTGTATATTATAAAAAATAAATAAAACATTTATACATCTTACAAGCTTTGACAATCTTATTTGGTCTTATTTGATCTTATTACATGCTACAATAAATGGTTGCTGATTTGATGTTAAATGCACTTTATTTAGTTTTATAGAGGGGATGGGATGAATACAACTCGGTAATATTCGGATAAACTCGGCTAGTCGATAAATGTGTACCAATGTGTGTGTATATATCAGTGATATAAGTGTAGCTAAAAGTGGGTTGCACGTTAACTTGTGATTCGTTCTTTGCATGAAGGTTGCCATTATTTGCTAAAAAGAATAACTGTGATTGGTTGAGAGAGTAAGTTACTCCGTACACCATACAGTCACAAATTTTACATTCTTACTGTACAGTGCTGTACAGTTTGGGTTTCCCTTGTTTTTTGCCTCGACACTGCTCTCTGGTAAGCATTGTAAGTCTCTATTACCCTCCTGTCGAGTAAGTGAGTAAAAAAAGTCATGTTCAATAAAAATTAATTTATATTCAATTATAATTTAATTTATAAATTATCTGTCAATATATTTAAAAATAGTAATTGGCATAAATTTTTTATAAGTTTCATGTGATATATTATTTTTTAAATATAATAAATAAAATATTTTGTGCCGCCTAACGGAAATGAACTATGGTAGACATTTCGGCCATTTTATCGTGTGTCCGGTAACACATAACGCGTGTTTAAGTTTTATTAAAAAAATTAATTATATAATAACAATATTCCGGTATTAATTTAAGAATTTCGGAAAATTACAACAAATTATCTATACGATTGCCTCTTCTGTGGTTTTTATTTTTTGTTTTATAATTTTTTTTTTTTTTTTCTGGGCGTTACGTAATCTCAATTAAGCTTTTAGGGAGTAATTTTTCTTGAACATGATATAAAGAATATATTTAACACTCACTGCTTTGACTATCACTTATTTTCATCCAATAATTTTTATAACTATTAATTAACTTGTGATTTGAGTGTTTTTAATAATTTTTAATTTAAAAATATATACCTATAATTTTTATTTCTTATAGATACTTTGAGTCGTCAGACATCTTAAAAAACACAACTAACTTCAAAATGTTTGCCTGTACTCGATTCATTGCTCCAATTGCCAGGTCGACTGTAAGTATTATACCTAAATTTTAGTTCATTTTTATTTTATTTCAATATTACATAATTGTTAAAATTTAATCGATTTTTAAATAAAAAAAATAATGTTTAACCTTATTTTTTTTAGATTGTTGCCGGCAGCAAGAGTTACTTGCGTCCATTAAGCAGTGCTGTAATTCAACAGAGCCAAACTTTCCAGGAGACTCAAAAGCATACTCCAGCTAGCTTAGTAAGTCATGATTTTTTGAACAAAAGCCAATTACATAATAGTGTCGTATGTTACATAAGTCGAAAAAATTGTTATTAATTTTGTTTAATTTAATTTTAATTATATTAAAATTTTAGCTATAATAATTAATGTTAATCAGACAGCTATAGTTTTACTTCGATTAATATTGATTTTTTTTTTATCTTTTGTTTTTGTCAGTCTCCAATTATGCGTAATTTCCAAACCTCTACAATCAGTCGTGACATTGATTCAGCTGCCAAATTCATTGGTGCTGGTGCTGCCACAGTTGGAGTTGCTGGATCTGGTTAGTTATCCAAGTTAATTTTTTTATTAAACATCATTTATTAATACAACAAACCATTAATCAGCTTAATATAAAAAAAAAAAAAAAAACGCATATCATAATATCCTTTCCCGTAAAATTTCCATTTATTCCAGGCATTGGAATAGGATTAGTGTTTGGCTCCTTGATAATGGGATATGCAAGAAATCCTTCTCTTAAACAACAAGTATTTACTTACGCAATTTTGGGATTTGCACTATCTGAAGCAATGGGACTATTTTGTCTCATGATAGCTTTCCTTTTACTGTTTGCTTTTTAACTGT
Source organism: Lysiphlebus fabarum (assembly GCA_011426435.1). NCBI lineage: Eukaryota > Metazoa > Arthropoda > Insecta > Hymenoptera > Braconidae > Lysiphlebus > Lysiphlebus fabarum. Next base: position 11,886 of record WSYQ01000652.1, read on the forward strand.
GTATATATATTATAAGATTTCCTGTTCCTTCTCCATGTTCCTTGTTTGGCACAAGTTTCATCTAACATTTTCATTGATTCCAAGTGACTAACGTTTATTTTATTATTTTCATAAAATAATCAATGACAATTTATTAATTAAATTTAAATTTTTTTTTTTTTAGGTGCTGGTATTGGATCTGTTTTTGGTTCCTTGATCATTGGTTATGCCAGAAATCCATCATTAAAACAACAACTTTTCTCATACGCCATTCTTGGATTTGCCCTCTCAGAGGCCATGGGTCTTTTCTGTCTTATGATGGCTTTTTTGCTTTTATTTGCTTTTTAAGCTGTGTCAATAATAATTTTCATAATAATACCGTTTGAAAAAAAATTATAAAAAAAAAATAAATAAATAAATAAAATTCTCCATAAATTGATAAAATTGCCCTTAGTGTTAGTGCGTCACTGCCAAGGCAGAAAATCATCTTTGCTTGTTGACTAGTAATGACACTTGTCTGGTCTATGGGAGTCCATAAAATCATTAAAGATGGCGTTGATTAATAAAGATAAAACTTAATAAAAATGTCTTGAAATTATTCTTTTTAAATATCTTATTTTTTTTTTATTTATCCAGTTTGTTCAGAATGAAAAAAAAGAACCTGATATGGAAATGAGACTTCATTTACTTGATGGATTTTTTGTTTTGAATGATAATGATGATTCAAATAATGGTTAAAAATCTTACAAGAATTCGCAAAATGTAGTAGAATAGTTAAATTTATTGTAATGGTAATACAAAAAAAAAAAAAACCAATAAAAATTTGCTTAAATAATTGAATAATGATTCCAAAAGATAGTTAATTAAAATCAAACTAAAATACTGGAGTAATGAAATTTGTGACATAGTTTATTATCATAATTCAAAAAAATTGAACAAATTACTCTACAAGAAAGATAAAGAATAAATGAATTTTAAAAACAATAATTTTGTCTGAAAATTGACAAATTCACAAATCAATTGGTTTTTATATTTTTTTCTTGTAGATTTTTATCAAATAGAGAATTTTTCACAAAAAAGTTTTCAAATATTATTAAAAAAAAAAAAAACAATAAAAATTATAAAAAAATTTATAATTTATTTTACTTTTAAATCGGAATTTTAACAATTACAAGCATATTTTATTAATTCTAATTTTTTATTCCAAAAAAAACAAATTATAATTAAAAATTTTCATTTAGATATCAGTTTTTTTTACAAATCAGTTGATTATATTGTTGAATGAGAAGTTATTATAGTCTGTGGTTCACCAACATTGTAACTTGGTAAAATGTTGAGTTGTTGAAGCAACGCTTCACGTTCTTTTAAGCAAGACCAAGCTTTTTCTTGTTCTTTTTTTGTTAGTGGTACTTTTTTTTGCTTAGATAATATTAGTTTTTTATAATGCTCAACAACTTCTGCATCAACAATATCAACTTTTCTCTTCAATCCTTGTCTTTTAGTTTCTTCTTGAGCAAGATTCATGAGTCTCTGTAACTGAGATACATTGTGACTAGATAAAGCCATAAGATCTTGCTGGCAACGTTTTATTTCAGCAAGTATTTCATCATCGTCTTGATTTTTTCTGTTTAAATCAGGTTCTAAAATACCTTGTTCAACTAATTCCTTGTGCATACGTAATTCGAGATTCATAGAATTTTGTATCGAAAGATCACGAAGTACTGGTGGATCTCCATCTCTAAATAATTTATTGTCAGTATTATTATTAGCAACATAAACATTCTCTTCAAGTAATGCTGATACAAGTCGTTGTGTTAATGGTCCAGCAATACCATTTGTTTTTTTATCACCTTTTGTTATTATTGATACTATATCAGTTTTATTTTTTTTCTTTTCTTTGTTACCAGCTTCTTCTTCTTGCAATAAATCATTATGTGCCCAAAGATAACTGTAATGACGTCCAAGTGGTGGTATTTTTTTAAAATCATTAATATCTGAGTGTGTTGCTATAAGTTCGTCTATTAATTTTATATCATCAGTCATGACATCATTACAATATGGATCAACAGATGCCCAAAATTTATTTGTAGTATCATTTTTTGGTAATAGAATCTTTGGTATGTCAGTTTTTGATCCTTCAACTCTGACAATTTCATGTGGATTTGGAACAATCAAATTGTTACTACTAGATGATGATTTTGATTTTAATAATTTTGATGATAATGGTGATGAATTAGCTTTTATATAAAAATCACGAGAACGGATTTTATCATCACGTATTTTTTTATCGATTGATGAATTTAATATACCTTTCCCACTTTTTGTTTTTTTATCACGACGTTCTTCAGCTGATGATAAACAAATGATTTCATCTTGTAACATTCGATATCTTACAACAACTGATGATAATAATGTTTCTAATTCTAATTGCAAAGTATCTAGGTCATCAAGTTGAACACCTTCTTGAGTTGTCCTTTGTAATATGCTTGTATATTTTGGTAATAATTTAGCATTTTCTGATACTTTTATGACTGGTAAAGTTATTGTAGAATGTTCAGTACCACCTTCTGGGCTTGTTTCAGAGTTTTGAATTGATGATTGAGCTGATTTGCCACCTTCACGTACTTTTATTGGAGTTTTTTTAATATTTAATTTACCCTTTCCTGACATTATTGCTGTTTGATTGTTTTGTTTATTCTTCGCTTAGATTAACCCAATTTCATTTACATTCAAATAATTCAAATAAATAATAATAAAAAAGTTATGTTTTTTCTAGTTTTAATCATTTATTGACGAATATTCACATAACCTGTAGATAATATAAAACAATTTTACTGATGAACTTTATTTCATTGTTTTAAAGTTTATTTATTTATTTTCGATAAATTATACTCAAAAGTGATGTTTATTTATAAATATTTAGAAATAATCAGAGTGTCACACTCTGTCACACTCTACAATGGTGAGAATCGGTTGTAACAAGGATGGGCCATTCGATCATTTTTGGGTATCATACAATCATACGTATAATACAGACGATATGTATGATAGTTGCAATTTATTAAGTATATTAATGAAATAATGCTACATACGCTCAAATTTTTTCATAATTTTCTTGTAACTGATTATTAGGTAATAAATTAGTAAAGTAGGCTAATTTTTTGGAGGTTAAACATAGGTTCTTATGGAGAGTCATGTTCGGTTTTTTAAAACATGGTTAGCCATTTAATGAAAATTTAAGCGGATAGGCTGATGGAAAAACTAAAGAAATATAAAAGAAAAAATAAGGAAAATTTTGATATCATTTTTAATAGGGCTTTCCGACCGTTTTATTTAACAACAACTGTTTGAAATTATAAAAAATTACTGATATTTGGTCTCATTTGACAGTTTAAACACACCCACCCAAACTCACAAATATTTGTTGCTGCTTATTAATGTTGCGTTAAAACAATTTTAATATTATATAAATTAAATTAAAAAATAATGATTAAATAGTAAGAAAATGAATTCGGCTTATTGAAATGATGTATAAAATGTAATTAAAGTGTTAAAAAAAAAATTTTCATTATTTTTTGAAATCAAACAAATTTGTTTTTTTGGAGTTGGCAGCCATGGATCACTCAATGCATTAGGTAAATACGACTTTACCCTGCCGCTTACCCCTGAAAATTAGTGCTGGTAACCATATACGTAATACTACAGTAGTATTACATAAGGTGAAACCGTCGGAGGCGCGTTCTGAAATACAAGATTTACGGGGTGAGTTAGGCGGGTTAAGAAAAAACCAGGGTAGCTATTCTTGACTCGATTATCCGCAAGTTATCCCAGTCGCTCGGGATAACTTGCGGATAATCAAGTCAAGAATAGCAACCCAGACTATAACCCCGACCGTTCTTAAGGCCCTTGTCGACTAGCATAGTTTTTCGACAAAGTTCTATGCCATAGCACTTTGGTCACTATATATCACCAAAAACTCACTAAAAGTGAGTCAAGAATAGCTACCCCGAGCGACTGGGATAACTTTTTTGTAGCAAAACATGAAAATTTTGGCTCAATTTGTATCCTTCTCAATGGTTTACATCAAACGACTAAATCATTTTCAGGCGTTTTCATGTTATCTCGTGTGGGTGGGATAATCATGTTAAGAATTATATAATTATAATACTTCCGGGTTTCCGAGTGACTTTTCAAACGGACCCCTGTATATTTCTACCATGGTAAGGAAGTGGAAACACAGACACGCAAATTTTATATGTATTGATATGTATAACTAAATTCCGGCGCATGTGCTGAATGTTCATCGTGATCTTCTGACGGTTTCACTCTATATGCTGGTAACGCGTTCAGGGTAGCTATTCTCGACACATGGAGTTTTACAAGGAGAGTATTCTGTGACGTCACACAATAGGTGCTTTCTTTCACTAAAATTTTCACCTGGAGCTTCAGGTGAACGCCATCTATTGGAATATAGAACACCATCTGTCAGCACATTTGTAAAGTATAATTTTCTGAAAAAAAATGGCTGAACATTGGCGTCAACTCAATTATTGATTTGTTATGATTGAATTGTTAGGTTAATCGTTGTTAAATGACAACCGAAAACAATAACAAATAAATAATTGAGTTGACGCCAATGTTCAGCCATTTTTTTTCAGAAAATTATACTTTACAAATGTGCTGACAGATGGTGTTCGATATTCCAATAGATGGCGTTCACCTGGAGCTCCAGGTGAAGATTTTAGTGAAAGAAAGCACCTAATGTATTAGGATAGGGAGCTGTTGAGGATGACGGAATAGAGCAATGTAGTAACTCTATCGGCCACTGACGGCACTATTCTTAGTTAGTACCGAAGTGAAAATCACATGTTTTTTTGTTTACTACTCATTTTTGTGTCAAGATAATTTTTTTTGAGTAAACAAATAGCTAAAAAAAAAGATGGACTCAAAAAACGACAATTTATTAAACAATTTCTGCTGGATAAAATATCTTTCTTTCTGCATCTCTTCTCTTAGCTATTTTTTCTTTAGATTTTCAATAAATAAAAGCATGTAAATTATTTTAAAATAGACAAATAGCTGAAGAAGGAGATGGACCCAAAAAAAAAAATAATTTATTAAATACTTATCGCTGGGTACGAAAAACATTTTATTTTTTTTTTTTTTAGGGAATTTTAATTTCCTATTGTTTTCGCTTTTCATCTGGACCCCCCCCCCAACCATGGTAGACCCCCCCCCCCGAAAATATTCTAAGTCCCTTAATTAATCTAAATACGATAAATTTCGTAAATATAAAGAAAAATACAGAAAATACGGGAAAATATCAAGGAAAAATCACTGAATATAAAGAAAAATACGATAAAAATAGTAAAATATCAGTAAATATAAAGGAAAATATACGAAAATTTCATGGACGATCACTAAATATAAAGAAAAACACGATAAATATGGGAACATATGAATTACTACTACCTCCCTACTCCCCCTCCCTTGACCCTCCCTTCCCTTCATCTGGACCCCCACAACCATGGTAGATCCCCCCCGAAAATATTCTAAGTCCCTTAATTAATCTAAATACGATAAATTTCGTAAATATAAAGAAAAATACAGAAAATACGGGCAAATATCAAGGAAAAATCACTGAATATAAACAAAAATACGATAAAAATGGTAAATTATCAGTAATAAATACAGAAAAATATATGAAAATATCGAGAAAAAAAACACTGAATATAAAGAAAAATACGATAAATATGAGAAATTTTAAAGGGAAAATCACTGAATATAAAGAAAAACACGATAAATATGGGAAAATATCACATAACTATCAGTAAATATGAAGGAAAATATACGAAAATTTCATGGGAAGATCACTAAATATAAAGAAAAATACGATAAATATGATAAATTTAAAGGAAAAATTACTGAATATAAAGAAAAATACGATAAAAATGGTAAAATATCAGTAAATATAAAGGAAAATACAGAAAAATATATGAAAATATCGAGTAAAAAACACTGAATATAAAGAAAAATACGATAAATATGAGAAATTTAAAGGAAAAATCACTTCAAAGGAATATAAAGAAAAACACGATAAATATGGGAACATATGAATTACTACTCCCTCCCTTTTTCTCTCCCCCCCCTTCACCCTCCCTTCCTTGAAAATATTTATTTTTAAAAAAAAAGAATGAAAGATGACCAAAATCCAAAACAAAAATCTTCAATTGGAAGACAAAGATGAGAACGAAAATATTCCAAAAATTAATTTCGAGTTTAGAAATATAGAAGAAATCGTACATTTACCGAATAATTCATTTACAGGTTAAATTATTTTTAAATAAAAAAAAACCAATATTATTAATACTGGTAGTGATTTTTTATAGATATAATCGCAATCATAACAACAATAAAGGAAGTGGAATTTATATATTCAATGACAGGACGGTTATTAAGAAAAAGAACAATATCATTAGCAGACGACAGTGATTACGAAGTAAAATCAAATTTAGATTAAAAAAAAAACTACTGAAACAGACTAAAGATACTAAATTTACTAAAAAATATATATTTCAGATTGAATTAAATATGTGGAATGAAGAGGCAGAAAGTTTTGAGGATAAAAAGGGTGACGTGATAGCACTAAAGGAATTGAAAATAATTGAATATAAAAAGATTAAAAATTTAACAACGACTTCAAGAACGACAAAAACACTAAATCCTAATTCAACAGAGGGTAAAAAGTAAAGTAAAAGAAAAAAAATATAATATGGAAATTTTATAAATAGATATTAAACATTCACAGAATAAAATCATGGTACAACAAAATAAATAAAAACAAAGAATTTAAAAAGGTAGAAGAAAGCGATTCCGGAAATGAAGATGACCCACTAGAAGGAACGAGCAAAATGAACGAAAATTGAATAAACTTTACGCATTGTAACAATGAAAAATAAATATTTCTATTCACGATTCATTTTTATTCATTACCTCAATTTCCAATAAACTAAAAATTGAAATTAAAATTCCCCCCGCAGGGAAAGCACATTTGCTTCAGCAACTGTAACATAATTTTTTTTATTAATGTATAAAATGATCATTCGAATTATTTATTATTTTTTTTATTTAATTTTATTTTGTTCTTTAATCAATTAAATTATTATTCGAACATGATTTAACAATGCACGTTATTCTAAAAATTCTTGCCAGTACTTATTTATTTGGAAATATTCTATTATAATAATACTTTTTTGATTAATAAATTAAAACATGAATATTATCATTGAGTTTATTCAAGACTACTGCCAGCTCAACCTAAGATGCACAGTTTTTTAAAATAATATATCTAACAAAAAACAAAAAAACAAGTATTTTGTACAAAAAAAAGCGTCAAGTATTTAAAATTGTAGTCAATTTGTTATGTAACTTGTCTTGCTATTAATTAATTTTTTGATAGAGAAAAAAATATGACACAATAAAAACTAATGAAAAAATTTTATTTTCGATACATGCAGATAAATCTCAATTGTTAAAAAAAAAAAATTATACTTGACTCCGCGTGGTTTTTCCTCAAACGAAAATCAAATTTTAAGCCTACAAAATTCAATCTTATGTATAGCGGAGTCAAGTATAATTTTTTTTTTTATTTTTTTTTTTTTTTTAACAATTCAGATTTAACTACATGTATCGAATTTAAAATTTCTTCGTTGGTTTTTATTGTGTCATATTTTTTTTGATATTAAAAAATTAATTAATGGCAAAACAAGTTACTTTACAAATTGATTACCATTTAGAATACTTGACGCTTTTTTTTGTACAAAATACTTGTTTTTTGTTTTTTGTTAGATATCACAAGTTTTTTTTGCACAATCATGGAGGTCTATAAGGAGGATAATCTCTGAAAATTTACTGAGGATGACGGAATAGAGCAATTTAGTAACTCTATCGACCACTGACGGCGCTAGTCTTGGTCAGTACCGAAATCAAGGTCATATGTTCTTATTATTGTGTGGCTCAGTTAAAGTATTTTTTTGTGTAAAAAAATAAGATATTTATTTATTTAAAAATTAATATTGTCTATGGATGCATCTAATTAAAGAATGCCTGAAAATTATTTTTAAATAAGCAATTTGCTATACGGAATGAGATTAACTTAAAAAAAGACAATTTATTAAACAATTTTTGCTGGATAAAATATCTCTTTTGCTGCATTTTCGTAGATAATTTTTCTTTAAATGTTCAATAAATGAAAGCATGTAAATTATTTTTATATAGACAAATAGCTAAAAAATGAGATAGTGCCAAAAAAAAGATAATTTATTAAATAATTATTGCTGAGTAAAATATTTTTTTGAGTACATCTATTTTCTTAGGTATATTTCTTTTTTATTTTTTAAATAAATAATTGCACCCTATTTTTTCTTTTTAATATTTTACCCAGCAATAAGTATTTAATAAATTTTTTTTTTTTTTTGGGTCCATCTCATTCTTTAGCTATTTGTCTATTTAAAAATAATTTACATACTTTTATTTATTCAAAATTTAGAGAAAAAATAGCTAAGAAAATAGATTCATTAAAAAAGATATTTTATCCAGCAGAAATTATTTAATAAATTGTCGTTTTTTGAGTCCATCTTTTTTTTTAGCTATTTGTTTACTTATAAATAATTATCTTGACACAAAAATAAGTAGTAAACAAAAAAACATGGTATTTTGACTTCGGTACTAACTAAGAATAGCGCCGTTAGTGGCCGATAGAGTTTCTACATCGCTCCATTCCGTCATCCTCAACAGCTCTCTATTCCAATACATTGTGTGACGTCACAGATTACACTCCTTGTAAAACTCCATGAACACAATATTGCACAATAATCATATAAGATTATACATATGTCAACTCTGCAAGGCAGCCAACAGAAATACACAACATGCTAACGACCAGGATAACTATTTTGTCGCAAAACATGAAAATTCAGCCTAATTTTCGGCTTAATTTGTATCCTTCTCAATGGTTTACATCAAACGACTAAATCACTTTCAGGCGTTTTCATGTTATCCCGTGTAGGTAGGATAATTATGTGAAGAATAGCTTGAGTGGGGGCGAGAAGACTAGACAGGGTTCCGTTCGAAAAGTCACTCGGAAACCCGGAAGTTCAAGATTGAGATCATAGAAAATTTTTGATATTTTGTTGTGGTAAGCATGATTTTTTTTTGTCATGAATTTGTATAGGTACAAACTACAAATCAAAAAAATATTTTATTGTTTAATTATTAATAATAATTATAAAAATACTTTTTATAAGTAACAAAAGTGAGTGGCCTGCAATATGGTCGTTATTACAATCAATAGTCTACAGCAGTGATGGGTAGGTATAATACCGGTGTATGATACAGGTTTATCATACAGTGTATCATACAGTATCATACATCTCCAGTTTCATACACGATGTATCATACATTTGAAGAGCGCCTCTATATTTCAATTTTTAAACTATTTTTCTGACGCCTCAATTGGCGCCTAAAAAAATGTAAACATAATACATAACCAAACGAATATATATCAATTCTATATCAAGCTAAAAAGACAAGTACTTGTAAAATGTTTAAAAAATTATTTATCAAATTACATTTGTCTTCTTAGCTTTTAGACATTTAGAAATGTATTCTGAATAAATATAAATTATTGATTTTTTGATAAACAATTGGCTAAAAAAAAGATACATTTGTTAAAAGACAAGTACTTGTAATGTAATTCTTTTAAAAATTATTTATGAATAATTATATTTGTCTTTATAGTCAATAGATATTTAAAAATGAATTTCGAATCATTAATTAATAAGATTTAGGAAAACAATTGTCGAAGAGAAGCGATTTAATTGCGAATAAAAGACAAGTACTTGTAAAATAGTTTTTTTAATAATAATAATTTAGTCAAATGAACATTTCATCTATTTTACAAATTAGTATTTTTCAATTCGATAATTTATTCATAATTAAATTTTTTTGTACATTGAACAGTCATTTATTTATTTATTTATAATGTTCTAATGTTTTGTAATAAAAAAATCATTTTTGAAAGTTGCTTACTTGTGTATGCTTGTGTTGGTAAAAATGAAAGTATTGTATATGATTTACTTCATTTTATCAAAAAAAGAGAGCACTTGCGTCTATCATACATATCATACGTATCATACAGTATCATACGTATCATACGTATGATTGTATGATACTCCAAAAATCGTCGAATTACCCATCACTGGTCTACAGTAACCTTTAGTTACTTTTGAGTTTATTTTGTTCCTATATTTTTTCGTCTACTGCGCTGCTTCCGGGTTTCCGAGTGACTTTTCGAACGGACCCCATAATCAATAACGGTTAGGCAAATTGGATCAAAACGTCGTACACAAGAAGACTAAAGAACAAGAGGACGCACTCCTCTCAAAAAACCATATTGCTATATGGTCGCCGCTTAATCGAGGGGCGCTACTGTATTCCGGTAACGTGCGCAATCCGTACCACTTTATTTTCAATGCGCAATACAAACTTACTTATTATTTAAAAAATTATTAATCAGGGTACATTATTATTTCTATTTATTTGTTTATAATTAATGCATCAAAATTTACATAACTCATTTTTTAAATAAACAAATGCCTAAGAAAAAAGATGTAGCTTGGGAAAAGAAAATTACTTATTTAATAATTGTTTAAAATTAAGTGACCTTGTGGAAAATTATTTATCCAATTACATCTGTCTCTCTAGCCATTTGATCTTTAAAAATTTATTTTAAATGAATAAATTATAAACTTTTAATGAACAAATGACCAAAAGAAAGGATGGAGTTGCAAAAAAAAAAAAACGACTACTTGTTCAAATATTATTTTAAAAAATTGATCAGTCAATTGCATTTTTATTCTTAGCGATTTGTTAATTATGAATGCATGTAATAAATTACATGAAAATTTTTTTTAAATAACCAAATGCCTAAAAAAAGATAAATTTATCAAAAAAATACGATTGTTTGTTCAATAATTATTTAAAAAATTTTTTAAACAAATATTTACGGGAAAAGGTGTAATTAAAAAAAAAAAACATTTAATCAATTAGTTTCTTTTTTCTAGGCATTTGATCTTAATAAATGCATTTGAAATTGTATAAAGTAATTTTTCAAATAAACAAGTGTCTACTAAAAAAAAAATATTATACTGGTTCAATTGCATCTGTATTTCTTGCAATTCGTTAATTATAAATGTATTAAAAATTACATAAACTAATTTGTTCAATAAAAAATGGTTAAAGAAGATATTTCGAAAAAAGCCATTTATTTATGCAATTACTCTATAAAAAATTATTTCAAGAAATGCATCTGGTTGTGCTTAATGGATGCATTCAAAATTACTCAATGTAATTTTTTAAATAAACCAAGAACTATGAAATAAGATGAAATTTGAAAAAAGAAAGTCACTAGTACAAGTCCTTTTTAAAAAATTGTTCACTTAATTGCATCTGTCTTTCTAGTCATTCGTTTTCTTAAAAAAACTATTTTACAAGTACTTGTCTTTTATTCGCAATTAAATTTCTTTTCTTCGACAATTGTTTTCGTAAATATTATCAATTAATAATTTAAAATTCATATTCAAATATCTGTTGACTATAAAGACAAATATAATTATTCACGGATTTTTTCCCCGTCTACTTTTTCCGCTTTGCAATACCGGCAATTTGTTAAAAATGCTGAGAACAACAAAAATGACAAAATTCTCCATAAAATTCACCAGACTCAATGGTCCTTCGTCTTCAGCTTATTTTTGAAATATTTTTGCCGGTATTGCAGATGGGAAACAGTAGCAAGAAGACTAGAGACCAGGAGAATCAACTATAAGAGTGGGAGTGGCTTGATATACGTCGTAAATGTAGAGTGCGCCACTTTAGTTATTCAATTACGCACTACGTAATGCGCTGTTTGTTTTTTTCTACACCCCTCAGCCGGCATTTTTAAAAAATGCATTGAAAATAAATAATTAATAATTTTTTTTAATGAATACGACAAGATGCAAAATTATTGATTTTGAATTTCATTTTCAAAGTTCAAAAGACTAGAGAGACAAATACAATTAGATAAATAATTTTTTGAAGAATTTTTCTGCAAGTACAAAAATTTCACTTATTCATTTGATGAAATATTCAATGTATCAAAAAAAATATTTTACCTAGCAATAAGTATTTAATAAATTATTTTTTTTTGATTACATCTCATTCTTTAGCTATTTTTTTATTTAAAAAAAATATTCCACCTAGTAATAATTGTTTAATAAATTATCTTTTTCCAAATGCATTAGAAAAAAGTTGTACAAGTACTTGTAGAACAATTCTACAAAAAATTATTTATCTAATTGCATTTGTCTCTCTAGTCTTTTGATCTTTGAAAATGACATCCAAGATCAATAATTTTGCATCTTGTCGTATTCATTAAAAAAAATTATTTATTATTTATTTTCCATGCATTTTTTAAAAAGGCCGGCTGAGGGGTGTGGAAATAAACAAACAGCGCATTACGTAGTGCGCAACTGAATAACTAAAGTGGCGCACTCTAGATTTACGACGTATATCAAGCCAAAAATATTTACCCCTTCCATCGAAGTTGATTCTCCTGGTTTCTAGTCTTCTTGAATAGTAGACGGGAAAAAATCCGTGAATAAATGAATGCACTCCTTGTCTTTTTAGCAAATGCATTTTATTCCATAGATATTTGTTTACTTAAAAAATTCATTCATCTAATTTTGCATGCATTTATTAGCTTTTTTTTTTTGTAGTAATTTGTTTATTAAAGAAAGATAATTCATAGAATATTATTTATTCATTTGTTTGCTTTTTTATAGGAAAAAAAATTGATATATATTCGTTTGGTTATGTATTATGTTTACATATTTTTTTAGGCGCCTATTTAGCAAGAAGACTAGAGACCAGAAGAATCAACTATAAGATTGGCTTGATATACGTCGTAAATGTAGAGTGCACCACTTTAGTTATTCAATTGCGCACTACGTAATGCGCTGTTTGTTTATTTGCACACCCCTCACCCGGCTTTTTTAAAAAATGCATTAAAAATAAATAATTAATAGCTAAAGAATGAGATGAAATCAAAAAATAATAATTTATTAAATAATTATTGTTGGGTAAAATATTTTTTTTGATACATTGAATATTTCATCAAATAAATAAGTGAAATTTTTTTTAAATAAACAACTGGCTAAGAAAGGAGATCTACTTAAAAGAAGATAATTTATTAAATAATAATTGCTTTTCATTTAACAATAATTGTCTCTTTTTAAGTCCATCTTATTCTTAAGCTATTTGTTTATTTAAAAAAAATATTCCACCTAGCAATAATTGTTTAATAAATTATCTTTTTCTAAATGCATTGGAAAAAAGCTGTACACACCTATTGATTATCATACATAAATAGTCTGGAGAAATTTATAGAGAATTTTATCATTTTTGTCGTTGTTTCTGTTTTTAGTTTTTTGTCGGTGTTACAGGGTAATTTTTTATGTTGATTAATAAGTTTGCATAAAGGATTCACAAGCTTTCCTCTCTTACGAAATTCTTTTTCTTATTTCCTTGTTTTATCATTCATTTTAAGAGATAAAATATCTTGAAGAGACCTTACTTAACAATTGCCATGAATTTGTGCGGCGTCATTCAGAAATAAAGGCGCTTTCCAACGATTTTCATGCAAACCAACTATATTTTATGTTTTTCTAATCTATTCCACCGAAATATAGTAGGTTTGCAGAACTTACATACATTCTTCATGGGTATAGGGAATGGTTGAGGATAACGGAATGGAGCAATTTAGTAACTCTATCGGCAACTGACGGCGTTAGAATTAGTCAGTACCGAAGTTAAAATCACATGTTTTTTTGTTTACTACTTAGGGTTGTGAGTCCGGTTTTTTTACCGGTTAATAATCGGATTTTTTACCGGATTTCTTACCGGTAAAAAAAAAGTTTTTTTTATACCATTAAAAGGCAGAGCCACAAAAACTTGCGCCGTTTCATACTGCGCATCTCATGTTTGTTATTTACAATTTACTTTTTTCTATTACTGACAATTATTTTATTTATTTATTTTGCTACTAATTAATAAAAATTCATGAAATTCGAATTATAATAATTATATAAAATTATATATGGTAAAATATTAATTATTGTCATTTAAATTAATTTTGGAAAAAATTTTTCCAACAAATGAAAGAAAGTTCTGGAATGTTCTGGAATTCAAGTTGAGAGGTTATACATTATTGTTATCAAGCATATATGTAAAACATGGAGTTTCACACGGAGGGTAATCTGTGACGTCACACAATGTATTCGGATAGGAAGCCGTTGAAGATGACGGAATGGAGCAATGTAGTAAATTTATCGGCCACTGACGGCGCTAGTCTTAGTTAGTACTGAAGTCAAAATACCATGATTTTTTGTTTACTACTTATTTTTGTGTCAAGATAATTATTTATGAGTAAACAAATAGCTAAAAAAAAAGATGGACTCAAAAAACGACAATTTATTATTAAATGATTATCCCTGTTAAATATCTTTGTTTAGCTGCATCCATTTTCTCAGTTATTTTCTCTTTATTTTTTTAATAAATAAATGCGTGAAAATAATTTTCAAGTAAACAAATAACTATGGAATGAGATGTTCTCGCAAAAAAAAACAATTCATTGAATAATTGAGGGTCCGGATGCAATAACGACCTCCACGCTCATGTAGATGAGGATAAAAAAAAATTGTTTTTCTTTTATAGTTTTTTTTTTTTTTTAATTATTTAACTTGTAAACAAATAATTTAAAAAAACGATTTCATATATAATTTTCATTATTTTTCAACAATAACATTATCATACCTTTTTTGTTTACGCATAAAAATGATTGAAATTTTGTCTGTATATAAATATATTGATGTAGAACAATGTAAAAAAAAAAAATTTTTAAAATAGTGATATTATTTATTTATATTAATTATTTAATTTGATTTGACGGAAAATTGAATCTTTGAATCTTTGACTCAACCGTTTATCGAGAAAATTTTTAAATTTTAACAACTTCCAGCGTGAAATATGTTTATTTATGTAAGGTCACATACCCAGTTGTTGAACGCCGCCCAGTTTCTGAACGATAATGTCTAAAAAAAACTATGTATTTAAAAAATAAAGATTATTTAATTCTGAATCGATTACAATAAAAATATATATTATTATATACTTACTAAATATATATATATTTTTGACAAGCAACAGACAACTCTAGACGTTAAACACTACCACACAACCAAGAAGACTAGAGACCAGGAGAATCAACTATAAGAGTGGGAGTGGCTTGATATACGTCGTAAATGTAGAGTGCGCCACTTTAGTTATTCAATTGCGCACTACGTAATGCGCTGTTTGTTTATTTCCACACCCTTCAGCCGGCCTTTTTAAAAAATGCATTGAAAATAAATTCGTTTATTTAAAATAAATTAATAGCTAAAAAATGAGATGTAATCAAAAAAAAAAAATTTATTAAATAATTATTGCTGGGTAAAATATTTGTTTTGATACATTGAATATTTCATCAAATAAATAAGTGAAATTTTTTTTAAATAAACAACTGGCTAAGAAAAGAGATCTACTTAAAATACGATAATTTATTAAATAATAATTGCTTTTCATTTAACAATAATTGTCTCTTTTTAAGTCCATCTTATTCGTAAGCTTTGTTTATTTAAAAAAAAATATTCCACCTAGCAATAATTGTTTAATAATTATTATCTTTTTCCAAATGCTTTGGAAAAAAGCTGTACAAGTACTTGTAGAATAATTCTTCAAAAAATAATTTATCTAATTGTATTTGTCTCTCTAGTCTTTTGATCTTTGAAAATGACATCCAAAATCAATAATTTTGCATCTTGTCGTATTCATTAAAAAAAATTACTAATTATTTATTTTCAATGCATTTTTTAAAAAGGCCGGCTGAGGGGTGTGGAAATAAACAAACAGCGCATTACGTAGTGCGCAATTGAATAACTAAAGTGGCGCACTCTACATTTACGACGTATATCAAGCCAAAAATATTTACCCCTTCCATCGAAGTTGATTCTCCTGGTTTCTAGTCTTCTTGCACACAACTGAAAAATGGCGTTATTTATAAAGTACGAGTTTCTTGATATTTTTTATTTTTTTTGAAAAATATTTATAAACTACATTAATTATATACACCGTGTTCATTAGTTGAATGAAAAGTTTTTCTTTCATATAAAATTTTTTTTTTTTATGATAGAGTAAACAATAATTAGTAATTGTAACAAATAGACATTATCGTTCAGAAACTGGGCGGCGTTCAACAACTGGGTATGTGACCTTATATAAATAAACATTTTTCACGCTGGAAGTTGTTAAAATTTAAAAATTTTCTCGATAACTGGTTGAGTCAAAGATTCAAAGATTCAATTTTCCGTCAAATCAAATTAAATAATTAATATAAATAAATAATATCACTATATTAAAAATTTTTTTTTTTTACATTGTTCTACATTAATATATTTATATACAGACAAAATTTCAATCGTTTTTATGCATAAACAAAAAAGATATGATAATGTTATTGTTGAAAAATAATGAAAATTATATATGAAATCGTTTTTTTAAATAATTTTTTACAAGTTAAATAATTAAAAAAAAAAAAAACTATAAAAGAAAAACAATTTTCTTTTATCCTCATCTACATGCCGATATTTTTTTTTTTTTTTTCAATGACTTTAAAAATTAAAAGTTGTCCAAGCTATTGGACAATACTTCTACCGTTTTTCAAGCGTAGAGGTCGTCATTTTTTTAGGTGCTTGTTTTTCATTTTTCAAATAAATTGAATAATTTAAAAATACAGAATAAATTGTCTTTTTTGGGTACATCACATTCCGTAGCTATCTGTTTATTTAACAATTATTTACATGCTTTCATTCATTCAGACAATAAAGTGCAAATATAGCTAAAAAAATAGATGTACTCATAAAAAAATACTTGACCCCGCGTACTTAATTTTTAAGCCAATATTATTCTTATATATCTTATATAAAGTGGGGTCAAGTTTTTTTTTTTTTTTTTTTTTTTTCATTTATCAATTTAAACTTACATGAATCAAAAATAAATTTTCTGTTTGGTTTTTTTATAGTATCATATGTTATATATTGTATATGTATTTGCATATGAAAAATTAATTAAAATAAAATATTTGAAATCACCCGCGCGAACGGTGATTGGTTCAAGTAAGCTCCGCCTCTTTCGGTAAAAATGATTTTTTACTAGTAAAAAATCCGGTTAAAAATGCTAAAAATATAAAACACCGGTAAAATAATAACCCTATTACTAGATATTTTTGTGTCAAGATAAATATTTTCAAACAAATAGCTAAAGAAAGAGATGGACTCAAAAAAAGACAATTTATTAAACAAGCATTGCTGGATAAATTATTTTTCTTGCTGAATCTATTTTCTGAACTATTTTTTCTATAAATTTTTAATAAATAAAATTATGTAAATTATTTTTAAATAGACAAATAGCTAAAGAATGAGATAGACCTAAAAAAAGATAATTAATTAAATAATTATTGCTGGGTAAAATATTTCAAAAAAAATTTAAGGCAATTAATTATTAAAAAAATAAAGAACAAATAGCTAAGGAAATGGATGTAATTAGAAAAAAATATTTTACCCAGCAATAATTATGTAATAAATTATCTTTTTTTGGGTCTATTTCATTCTTTAGCTATTTGTAGTGCGCAATTGAATAACTAAAGTGGCGCACTCTACGTTTACGACGTATATCAAGCCACTCCCACTCTTATAGTTGATTCTCCTGGGTAGCTATTCTTGACTCGATTATCCGCAAGTTATCCCGAGCGACTGGGATAACTTTTTTGTCGCAAAACATGAAAGTTTTGGCTTAATTTGTATCCTTCTCAATGGTTTACATCAAACGACTAAATCATTTTCAGGCGTTTTCATGTTATCCGGTGTAGGTGGGATAATCGAGTCAAGAATAGCTACCCTGGTCTCTAGTCTTCTTGGAAAAATTATTGCTATGATATAATATATTTATTTGAGTACATTCATTTTCTTTGCTATTTGTTCTCTATCTTGTTAATAATTAATTGCCCTAAATTGTTTGAAAAAATATTTAGTTATTCGTTTATTTCACAATTATTTACATGCTTTATTTGTATAAAAAATAAAGAGCAAATAGCTATTAAAATGGACGTTCTCAAAAAAATATTTTCAACAGGAATATAGTTGTATAATAAATTCTCTTTTTTTGAGTACATCTCATTCCTTAGCTGTTAGTGTATTTACTAATGATGATATAAAAAATTAAATGTTATTGTATTATTTAATTGTATTTTTTTTTTTTACAATATACTTTAACTTAGCCACACAATAATAATAACATGTGACCTTGACTTCGGTACTAACCAAGAAGACTAGAAATACAGGAGGAGTAACTCCCTATCTCAACGCATATAATATCATTCAGCCAATTTGCGTGAGGCTAGTAGCTGTCATAGCGAATTTAGCGTACAGCGTGGTTCAGCGCATTGTATATTTATTTCTTATTTTTAATGCGCAGCTTACACATACATATATACATTAATGTCGAAAACCAATTAATATATGTATGTATGTGTAAGCTGCGCATTAAAAATAAGAAATAAATATACAATGCGCTGAACCACGCTGTACGCTAAATTCGCTATGACAACTACTAGCCTCACGCGAATTGGCTGACATATTCGAGGCGAGTTACTCCTCCTGCATTTCTAGTCTTCTTGGTACTAACTAAGACTAGCGTCGTCAGTGGCTGATAGAGTTACTAAATTGCTCCATTCTGTGAGACTCAGCACAGTAAATTTTGAGATTATCCTTCCTTATCATATAGACCTCTAAAGTACGGACTTATTGCACGCTTTACTGTTAGTAATGTAGAAATAAGGTGTGTTCGTTCACTATTCACACTGAGCGTATGCACGGAGCGTATGCAAGGAGCGTATGCAAGGAAGCGCTAGAGTCGTCATTTGAAGAAACTTTTTTAATAAAATTTACTATTTATTTATTGTTATTTGTTTTTTTCAATTCTTTTGCTGTCTTTCATAATTATTAATTGCTAATTAGTTATGGTGTTGTTATTTTTCTTTCCGAATCCAATGCGTTAGTAAATTTTATCAATAAAGTTTCTTCAAATGGCCGCACGACTCTAGCGCTTCCTTGCATACGCTCCGTGCATATGCTCGGTGTGAATAGTGAACGAACACACCTATAGACTTTAAAATTTTTGTGCCAACAGTTGTAGGAGTTAAAGTTTCACATTAGGTGTGTTCGTTCACTATTTACACCGAGCGTATGCACGGAGCGTATGCAAGGAAGCGCTAGAGTCGTGCGGTCATTTGAAGAAACTTTTTTAATAAAATTTACTATTTATTTATTGTTATTTGTTTTTTTCAGTTCTTTTGCTGTCTTTCATAATTATTAATTGCTAATTAGTTATGGTGTTGTTATTTTTCTTTCCGAATCCAATGCGTTAGTAAATTTTATCAATAAAGTTTCTTCAAATGGCCGCACGACTCTAGCGCTTCCTTGCATACTCTCCGTGCATATGCTCGGTGTGAATAGTGAACGAACACACCTCTTTACTACATTGCTTTGAGATAGCCAACGACATTCCTGTTATGAAGACTAGAGACCTCTTCCTGTCGTATTCATTAAATATGCTAGTTATTTAGGGTAAAAAAATGTGAATTTTTGCATTTCCTGTATGTACATTTCTTTCTTTCGTTTTGATCAATTAAAAATTTTTATATTTTTTACACAAGCAACGCTATATTTTCTCGAGTTTCAAGCACTCTCAATGTTATTGCCTTCAAACCCTCAAATTTTTTAACTGTTCATTTATAAATACACTAAAAAAAGTGAAGAACTTTATTTTGAGTTTTTAAATTATTAAAACCTAATTGCAAAATTCGTTGAACTATAATCATATTGTTATAAGGTTTTCGTTTTTTAAATGTTATTTTACTATTGATATTTCAACCGTTTATTTCAACAAAAAATAACAAAGAATTGATGAAAAAAAATTTTTTATATTCAATATTGTGAGAGATTATGTATGTATATATAGGTATATTTATTAGTACATCTACTGAGCGAATGAAAATCAACAAGTGCTTCCCTACTATTAAAAATCCGTAACACAAATGAACTGAAAAAACACGTTCTATTGAATTTCTACATGTATGTATATGTTGGCAAGAAAATGCAACTGAACTAGACCCGACCTCTTACTCTTATAAATAATTTTAAATCCAAACATATACATCGGACTTATTTTATCAAAAGCGTGACGTCAGCTGACCGTCGAAATATTAAATAAGTGGGGGACAAAGTTAATCACATGGTCCAAGTGTAAGCACTGGTGTGAGTGGGTTTGAGACATATTAAGACATATATGTAATACTACTACTACTATGTAGTATTAGATATATGTATTAAGATAATAAAAAATGACGAAGGGATCGGCTTGTATCGGTTATACTCGGTAATGCTCGCCAGTTGCTGGTTTCTCCCGCGGCCGCTCTGTGTCAGCGTGTGCGCAGACCAGCTGCGCACCAGGCATGTGCGTTGTCTAGATTCTTTGTGCCATTCCTCGCATACCAAAAACAGAGAGTAACTCTTCATATTTACAGCCAACTGTATAACATTATTTTATTATTGTGAATATGTCGTATTTTTTTGTTTATTAACGCTTAAAAAATTGTTGCATCAGTGATTACCATTATTTATTTATCAGTTTGTGGTAAGTACAAACCTATTATCATTATTATTATTAGTGTAAACATACATTTATAAATTAGAATTTAAGTATCAACACTTTCTTTTAATAATTAAATCTATGCGTTTTAAGAAACGTTACAAGAAATAAAATGCCTTGTGCACTTGTTTTCTACTAAAATGTGAAATACTGCTGTAGTATATATTAAACCAATTTATATATATGTATATATATATATATATATATATATATATACATGGAATATATACACATATGGATATATATACATAGAAATATGTATTAGTGTGTCTGTCATGTGTGTGGCAAAATATAATCCGTGCAATATGATCGTTGATATCACCAATACTTAGCATACATGTCAACTTTTATTTTGTAACTATTCTTTATGTTATTCTTAAGTATACGGTTAATGTCTCGATTGCAATATTTTATTTGCACAAAATACTCATGTTTGGTTGTTTGTTGATATGCTGCACAATTTTGAATGAAAAAAAAATCAAGTAAAATTAATATAGAAAATTTTTTTTTTTCATTTTTTTAAGATGATTTCGTGCTTTGAAACAATTATCTATCATTTTTTTTTAAATCAAAACGATTCAAAAAACAATTCAAATGAAATAAAAGTAAATAAACTTTTGAGAAAAATCATCAAAGAAACAACATAAAAGAATAACAATACTCATATAAAATAACTTGAAATTATTTTATTTTCACACAATTTTGTTTCAAAAAATAAACGTTATATTGTGCATTAATAATTGATAACCCGATAAAATAATTAGTATATTATTTGACACAGCAGAGTCGTGTGTCTTGATCACCACGGTATATGTTAGTTTGTTGGTGATATGTTAAATTATTGATCCAAACGGCGTGGTTGAAAACGACAGCGGCAGCAGCGATGGAAGGAAGCCCAATGCCTGCGAGGCAATGTGAGACAGAAAATAAATGTTTCTTTTGGCAGCGATTCATTGCCATCGAGTAATGGCGGCAGTAAAGAGAGCAAAGGCGATATCGTCGTAGCAAACGTTAGGGCAAGGTAAAAAAAAACAAGCGATTGACGAGGAGATCGTGAATTGTAGAAAGAAAAGGATTTGTATCAAGATGAGAAGACTACGCATACACCTATATAGTTTAGTTAATGCTTATGCGTTTGTGTAGCTAAAGTAAGGGAATCAGGAATAATAGAATCACAAAGTTGGTGCAAAGAGCAGCAATGAACGTAACATTTGGAGTTATGGATGAAGCGTGCGCTTTTACAAAAACTCGATTAACAAAGAAAAAGCATGTGTGAACACATCATAATAACTGTAGTATATTCACTTCATAAACGTGATTTGACAGATGACTAATTTCTAAATTTTTTTATTTTATAATACATTTTTTTAATACACTATATTAACAAATTAATCATATACATATTCTTATATACATTTTTCTAAAATATTGTTATAAGATTTGTGGCTTTGGGGTAAAGCACCGGCTTATACATTTTTTTTTTCCGACAATTTTATAAATTTTTTATAAATTATATATAAGATATTTATAAAAATTTTGGTAATTTTTTTGCCCATTTTTTATAAAATGATTTCATAAAACAACTTCTATAAAATATTTCCGTGGGGGTTAATGCGTATATACAAAAAAATCCATCAATGTTACAAACTCATCTCGTCAAACGGGACGATTGTTGCTTGGTTAACTGTTGAGGTATGAGCGGTTGTTGGCTATAACTAATATTTTTTAAACATTTTATAATAATATATTATGTAACTAGTACGTGAAGTAGATGATTCTTGCACGATTTTGAAGGTGTCAATAAGAATCACCAGGAGTCGAGGAACGAGCCATTCAAAGTCGTGGAGGATCACTTTCTTCACGTACGAGTTACATACAATATTTTTTAATACGAGGTTTGTAATATAGACGCCATGATGCACCAATAAAGTGGGAAAAAAATACTTTTACGCACTTAAGAAGTGAGTCGATGCTATTCAAGATGCCAACTTCTAAAATTAAGGTACTTTAGTCATAAATCAAGACATTGATGTATTATTTCAAATCATTTATTTCTCAATACAATAAATTAATTGTCATTAATTCAAGAAGTTTTCTTTTGATAAAAAAACAATATTTTTCGTATCAATGACCGTTTAGTTTTAATTCAAATCAAATATTTAATAATTCAAGATTTACGGTTTTTATCAAGACATCTTTTTCATGATTCAATACTAAAAATTTCCAAGAACAAAAATTTTATGAAATAGAAGGTTTATTCTTCAATACAGTAAAAATTTTTTTCAGTGTAGGGATTCGAAAACTGAGCCAGTCATTGGTTTTCCGAACCCAATTACGGAATCCAGTATAATTTAATATAAACTTAATAAAAAAAGAATTACATATTAAAAAATGAAAGAAAATTAAATTTCGAATAGATTATGTCTTATATATATGTTTTATAATTACATAATATCATATTTTCACAAACAATATAACATACGCTCTCAACGTTCAGCACTACGACACGACTGAAAAATGGCGCGACTCGTTTATCTGAGTTATTTTATTTTTTTTAAGATATTAATACAAGAGTTAGACTATAACTATTTTTTTTACGCCAAAAATAAAAGTTACCTGGTCTGTAATCTTAATTGGTTTAAAATCATGTGTTATACATGTTAATAATACTGGCTGTCAATTATCTGATCACATAACCTATTGCCACCCAGAAAAGCGCCTTCAAAAAAAAAAATCAATTTTTATAAATTAACTCAAGTAACGTCATCTCAGAAAAGCAGCGATTCATTAGGTATATATTATCTAGTAAAACCTACTTGATACGTGATAAATACTGACTGACACATGAATGGTCAAAAAAAAAGTTAATCGACAAAAAACTAATGGTTTCGTGAAAAATCAATTAATATGACATAAGTTAAGTTACCTTATTTCAGAAAAGAAGCGAGTACGAATAATCGATTTATAATTATGGGAAATATATGAAAATAATACAGGCTGTCAATTATCTGGTCCTTTTGTTGCCCGGAAAAGCACCTTAAACTAAAATAATTGACTTTTTATTACATGACTACAATTACGTAATCTCAGAAAAGCAGCGATTAGGTCTATATTATTCAGTGAAACCGAAATAATACGTAATGAATAATGGCTGACAAATAAATGGTCATAAAAAAAAATTCTGTACAGGGAGAGTTCAGAGGCCATATTTTAGTTAATATTTAAAATATTCTTAAATCACGTAAATGTAAATACAAATAATAATAGCATAATAATTAAAACAGAGTTGCCAAATATATCATAGTTATAGTATCAGTAGTCAGTACTCTGAGAAAAATTTCCAATAAAAATTGTTGTGATAGCACAGTAAAAAGGTGGCCAAATAAGAATTTAACGAAAACTCTTTTACCGTCAAATAAAATTTGTTGTATGTCAAACAATATTTATTTAATTTTTAATAAAAATTATTAGAATTTCAACAATTTTTATTCATCCTCAACAATAAAAAAAAATTATTTGATGTTATTATAAATAATTAATAATAATATTAATAACAATTGAGAGAGTAATAGAATAATAACAGAAATAATTGTAATTATTGTAATAACATGTTGATTAACATTTATTTATTGATTTATTGATCACATAAAGTATTTTGTTATTAAAAAAATGTCAACAAATTATGGAGGTTATGTTAGTTGAGCAAACATTTATATTCATCAATTTATTTTCTTCTCATCGACACTCATTTATTTTATTCAATTTATTAATATTTTATTATAACTAATTGTAATTGTAATAAGTATATAATTGTTTAAATAATTTGATTTTTTTTACAAATAATTGTGACTTTTGTCTGCTGAAATCTACCAATAACTAATCTATATATGCAGTAGGCATTACTGGGCTCCTTTGTTAGTGGGACAAGAGCATTCGGTTTCGCGCATGGAAGAAGAATAAGTAGATTGATACATGGCACGATAAAATTTACTGTGCTGGCACAATAAAATTTATTCTGTTACGTTATAATAATTCTTAGGCGTTTAACGAATATTGATGGATCGTAAAAATTGTTGTGCTGTTTAATAAAAATTGTCAAACACATAATAAAATTTGTTTTACGACTAACAAAAATTATTTTTCTTAAATACAAAAATTAATATATATACAATAAAAATTGTTGTGCTGTTTAATAAAAATTGTCAAACCATAATAAAATTTGTAAGAAAAAAAACAAATAATATTATAATTTCAACAATTTTTACGAAAAGTCAGTTTGGCTACCTTTTGAGTGTGCCAGCACAAAAATTTTTATTGGAAATTTTTCTCAGTGTATACACTGAGAATAAAAGATAACAAAAATTGTTGAGAAAACTAGAGAAAAATTGTCGTGTCACACAACAAAGTAGAGGCGAAGTTGAGACTCAACAATACTTGTTAGTTAGATTTATAGTATCTGTTCTGCCGGTATTACAGTTTTTGTTTTTTTTTTAGTAAAAAGTGCCGTGCTGGATGACGAAATTTGTTATGCTCCAAATAAAAATTATTGAATATACTACAATTTTTATATTCCTTTTTACAAATTCTATTGTTCCACTCAACAAAATTTGATATTAACAATAGTTAAAATTATTCATTTAATTTAACAAAAATTCTAGTTATTAATTTTTTTTTTTTTTTTTAAATTTCAGAAAAAATTTTTATTTTGATAATTAAAAATAACGAATTCATTAAAAATATATATGTAGGCATATATGTTTAGGAAAAAAATAAATTAAAAATACAATTCTTTCACTTTTATTTATACAAGTGTCCTATTTATATATAAGGATTTATTAACATTGATTTTCTTGTACTTCTATAATTTAACTGAAAGATTTTTTTTTTTATAACAAAAAATTCAAAAAAGAGAATGTTATCACCAGTTTTTAATTACATACGTCAAGACTATAAACTCTTTTACTGATCATGCATTGATAATAAGTAAAAATATGATAATAAAAAGTTCATTTGCAGAATAACAAATGAAAACATGAAGGTTATGTTTGTAAATTTAGTCTGTCACTTCCTTATTGATATTATTTGTTTAATATCCAAGTTGAATCTTTATCCACTTGTTGTACCGAGGCACTACTGATGACACGACAAAGGTCGAGTACTACCGACATTACTCGACGAGGCCGCCATTAGCCGCGAGCACGGTAAAAAGTGCTAAACTTTTAACAATATTTATCAACCAACACAACAAATATTGAAGGACAGTAAAATTTGCTATGCAGCTCAATAAAAATTGTTGAACATTACAATCGAATTTGTTGCAGTACAACAAATTTTGTCGTTGACATCACCGAAAATTATTACACATTCCAATAAAAATTATAATACATAAATATTATTGTGCCGCATTACAAAAATTGTCTAAACTGTATTATAAAATGTATATGATGGCTAACAATTTTTGTTTTATATATCGATAATAATTGACCAGGTGGGATTTCGCTTCTAGTTTGTCGTGCTGGTATAACAATTTTTGTCGTTTTTCTCAGTGTACCATAATTGAAGTTTCAGATACGAGATACTATAATGACCGTTACTCATGGTATCAGATTGTCAATGTTGTATTAAAAAAAAAAAAAGTTCTGCTAAAAACAGCTTTTTTCTTTAGTTTATTATCCACAAAAAATGTATGAGTTCAGAAGAGAACCCACTTCATGCACTACTGTACTATCGTTACATGACATTTTTTTTAAAGAGAATGTCAATCCGTTTATATGTATATACTATATTCTGTCAAATGTTTATCTTTAGAAGTATATCAGTTAATAAGCCAAGTAAGTCTGTGAACACTCAATATATTTTGAGAATAGTATAAAAGTTGATTTTTATCTTGAGAGCTTCTAATTTATATAAACAAAACCAATATGAGAAAAACATAATAATTAATTGTCTTGTATTCAGTAACACTGTGAGACATGTAGCAAAGACGTTGTTTTGAAATTGAGTCGAGAAAAGAAACGAAATGAAACAGACTGCTCGGGAGACAAGAATATGCGATTGAATAAAAATACATTTATTAATACTAAAGAATTTTTTTATTTAATATAAGTAAAACATTGAAAGATCAAGGGACTTAAACTGCGTTTATCTGCGATAACAGACAAAAATCAAACATATATAGCGGTCTTAAGGTTGCTTCCCAATAACTGAATTTTTGATAAAATTTCTTTCAAAGAGGCTTTTTCGATAAATGAAATATTTTTCTATTTTGTAGTTCTTTTTTCAAATTTTTTCTGATCTAATTTTATTGAGATAATAAATTTCAAAGTTGACAACTTTTGCTCTACGACAGGAAGTACCTCATAAAAAAATACTGTTCATACAAGCAAACAGCGAACTATGTGACTTATGAATACAACTTTTAAGCAAATAACTATGAATTTTTTCTATGAATCTTTAGATAACTTTTTCGTTTAGTCTTTTCATTCAATTTTAAACAAATTTTATGAAAATGACCAAAAAAAAAAAAAAAAACAAGAAGAAATAATTAGTCGAGCAAGTCAGATGATAAAAAAAATTAAAGATATAAGTAAACTAAAATAACGTGCGTTAGCTCTCACTAGAAATAACTTGAATATACTTAGAACTTAACTTAATTCATCAAACGGTCCGCAATACTTGTTTTTTTTTCCATTTTATTTTTAGATTCTGGCTTGAATCTATTGGTTTTCACATGATGTGTCTTTTATATATATGGCTAATTCCACGTGTTTTTTAAATTCAAAAAATAGATTTGCCCAAAATATTTTTTTTATTTTATGGTTAAAAATATTAAATACGTATTTCTTTTTCAAAATTTTTTGACTCCGAATTTTTTTTATTTTGGTTTTTGGTGATTTTTTTCTAAAACTAGCAGTTTGTGTATGCTTTTTATTGGAAAACTATTTATTTAATCAAAAAAATTCAAGATACAAAAAAGTTTCCTTATTATTTATAGTTTAAAATAAAGTTTTTTAAAAAATTGTTTAAACAATATTTATGGCATATTTTGTTAAATAAATAATTGAAATTTATTTTTTTCAAACTTGGCCCCATTTTTTTTTTTTTTTTTATATTAATAATGATCTTTGGAATAAAAATAATTATAGAAAAAAATCCCAGCTTAGCATTTTCATAACTTCGATATTTAAACAAATAAACAAAAAAAAAATCGCTCTGATGCGCGGTCTGTTACGGCGCTGCTATGCCCTCCCACCACTTTTTACATATGCTAGACCATATAATTTACTATTGTATTAGTGTAGTCTATATATATATGTATATATATATATATATATATGTATTTATGTTTGTCCATCGTGAAACATTTCGGCCACAATCGTTTCTCTATAGTGATTATATCACTGTAAAAATTAAAAAATCCACCACTGAAAAGCCCTTTTTTTTATTTTTTATTATTATTTTAGTTTTTTTTTTGTCACTGCTTTTATTTTCTCTTATATGAGATAAGAGATATTGTGCAGAGGTAGCTAAGGAAAAGGATATATCCTCTTTAAAAAAAAATATCCGAAAACAAGAGATGTATCTCTAAGAAACACAACTCAGGGACGGACATATAGCTTCTAAACAAAAAGAAAAATATGAATCTAGTAAAAAAATAATAAAATCTTTAACGAAATTTATTAATGCAGTAACTAAATTTTACGATAAAGTTATTGCTTTTAAGCAGCAATTAAAATTAAGTTGAAATTTTTTGATGAGTGGACGAAAAAAATCGTTTAATTCAAAATTAAAAAAAAAAACCTGTTGCGAGGTAACAAGCGATTGTAGAATATGGTATTTATATTTTAATATAAATATATTGTTATATTTTAATATAAATATATTGTTATATTTTAATATAAATATATTGTTATATTTTGTTCACGTAGCATCAATGAAAATGTATAAAATTATCGTTACGTCACTGTGAAGAATTATAGCATAGCTAGCCAACATGCTCAAAAAACAATATAAATGAGAAGTGAAAAAAAAAGATGGTCTCAATGTTGGATTTCAGTTTTCAACAATAATCTAACAAAAAACCATTATGCATAAAAAAAATCAAGAGAAAGATACTTATAGTAAATGTCAAAAAAAAAAAAAAATAATAAAAACATGATCAAAATGTTATTATTAATATCAACTCTATTTTTAATTTTCAAAGTATTAAAAAATACTCTTTAATTATTTACTTGATAAACTAATTTCTATAGAATTATATATATGTTATATTTTTATTTGCGAAATAAAATTTATAAAACTTGGTGTAAAATTCAATTTAGTACATTTAAATTTATTTATATGAATTAATAAGTTATTTTTTTAAACAGATGATAGGACCCCACATGGAAATATTTTGGACGCACCGCGTTTGACATATTCGTAGTGGCTATTTTATTTTAACTAGTTTTACTACGATAAAATAAAAAAACTTAGTTTATTTTCTGGACTTAAAAAAAAAATTTATAAAGCCACAAATATTATAATAATATTTTAGAAAAATGTATATAAGAATATGACTTTTTTAATTTTATCTGATTTTTAGTTTCAATCGTATTTTGGCAACAATTTTCATACAAATCAATAATAAGAGTGATCATAATTAATTTCTTAATATATATATATAAATTGTTGCCGAAGTACGATTAAAACTAAAAAGTAGATAAAATAATAATCAAAACAAAATCACCGATTTATGTTCCCCAAGAAGCCTCAATTTTTTTGTTTTTTTTTTTTTTTCTTTTTTTAATAATCAAAAAACGTGAAATAAAAAAATATTTTAAAATTTTGGAGTATAGAGCTGCATAGTTTTCTGGAAAGAGAAAAAAAAAAAAAAAAAAAAAAATGAGGCGTTTTTCACAATAACAATTTCGTCGTGTTAATAACATGTTATTAACATTGATATACATTGATATACATATTGAAACTATTTTTAGTTTTTTTTTTTAACCAATATTTAGCAAGATATAAATTAAATAAAAACTGATGACGTCGCGGACCACTGACTTAAAATACTTATTACCCGGTAAGCTCGCAGTGTCAAAAAATTGAGGCGACACCCTACCGGGTCTCTTGATATAATAAAATTAAAAAAGTCATATTCTTTTTACATTTTTCTAAAATACTATTATAAGATTCGTGGCTTCGGGGTAAAGCACCGGTTTATCATGAGTAGCTCGGGTTCAAGTCCGGCTTGAAAAACTATTTTTTTAAGAAAATTTTATATCAAAATCGAGGGGCTATTCATAGGTGTAGTAGTTGTGTCAGTCTATAGTGTAGTAGAAGTGTAGTAATGTAGTTGAGTCATTTAATATATTTAAATATTACAACAAAATGGCGTTTATTGTCAAATTTACCATTATCTATATAATTGACCATCAAAACAGCCATACTTTTGTCAAACTCAACAGTCTTGATAATCCTATTTCATTTAAATATATTAATGATAATATTATCAAAGACCTTGATACAATTTATCATGAATTTAAGAATTATTTTTAAGAATTTTTTTTTTTTCAAAAAAAAATTTAATATATTATTGAACTATAAGAAAAAAAAAATTTATTGTATTATCAAGCATTATTTTTTTCTAGAAAAAAAAAAATATAATAATTATATTATTCCAATCTTCTCTGATTCTTTCTGAATTACTCTGATTTTTAAAAATCGCAGACAATTGAAGAAAATCGGAGTTATCATTTTCACCAGGGTACACTTAGAGTGACACCATGACGACATCAATGAATAGCCTCTTGGAGTCGACGCAAAAATTTATAGAGCCTAACCATTTATTAATTAATTATTAAGTCATTGAGAACAAAGAAATTATTAATTCTTATCACAATTTATGCATACCTTCTTATATAAACATATGCAATCACAGTTTTTATGCATTATAGGTACATCCACGTAGCCGTCACCTGACCTGCTCGAGAAATCCTCATGAAAGACTGGGAACTCACTACTCAAAATAGCATTGGTATTGTTGACATTTATTTTTTGTTTCTTTTCTATCATTCATTATATTGTGTTCGATAAACAATAGTTAATTCTACTATGACTTTATTTCAAATTGCTTGTGTAATTTTCGAGAGTTCCGTACTTTAATTACGTGTTTACTACATATTTACAATTTCTTCTTATGTTCACTAAT
Organism: Lysiphlebus fabarum; assembly: GCA_011426435.1. Lineage (NCBI taxonomy): Eukaryota > Metazoa > Arthropoda > Insecta > Hymenoptera > Braconidae > Lysiphlebus > Lysiphlebus fabarum. The sequence continues at coordinate 42,955 of WSYQ01000652.1, forward strand.
TTTTTTGTTGATTTTCTTGTAAGTTTTAGTAAAAAACTTCGAAATCTGAACTCAAAAAGTCATAATGAAAGATTTCAGTAATTTAAATTTGATTTAAAACATTAGTGATTTCAATAATGTATTCGATTTTTGTAATTTAAAATTAATCAACTATTCATTTAAAATTATATTTATCAATGTTTTTCATCCGCAACTTACAGTAAACGTTAATTACTTTGTAGTGTTGAATGATAGATTATTAATTTAAAAGTTTATTATTATTCGAGAGAGCATTCATCATTGCAGTCTTGATGTTCCCGAGTGGAAATCTGGTCAGACTTGACGGATTTGACTTCCGACACTGATCAAGACTTGATCAAGTTATCTTATTACACGAAACTTGATCAAATCTTGACCAGGATTTGATCAAGTACTCCTAACACATCGTGAGTAAGAGCAACTTGATCAAGATTTGATCAAGTATCGTGATCACATCTTGACTACGTGTTACCACATCAAATCTTGATCAGAAAAGGATCAAGTAAAATTATTTGAACCAAATAATTTTTTCTTACGTTTTTCTCATCAAGATTTGATCAAGTATCGTGATCACATCTTGACTACGTGTTACCACATCAAATCCTGATCAGAAAATATTTATTTCAAATAATTTTACTTGATCCTTTTCTGGTCAAGATTTGATGTGGTAACACGTATTCAAGATGTGATCACGATACTTGATGTAGAAAATTAAATTTAAGATATTTTTGGTTTAGTTTTCACATATATAATATCAATGTTTTTCATTTCTCTATAATATTTCGTTTATTAAATAAATAATTCCAAAAAATATTTATAATGTTTTCATTACTTAAACTTAATAAATAATTGCATATTAATTAATAAAAATAGTAATATTGCTCGGCCAGAAAATCAAAATTAAATTTAAAAATAATTTTTGTTTATAATTTTTACATATATAATAATAATATTTTTCATTCGCTAGTAATATCTCGTTTATTAATTAATTAATTTCAAGCTAAATCCATATATTTTTATTACTTAACCCTGATTAAAAAATTTGAAACCAATAATTTTATTAATAATATATTTATAGAGTATACGTACAAATATTTTAATTAATTTAAAAAAAATATTACTCCAACAAAAAATGAAGGAAATTAAAATTAAAGTTAAAATATTGTTCTATCCTTATATTGAGACTCTATACGTAAAATATAAGGATAAAAAAATTACTTTTTACATCGATGACCCGGTGGTCAAGCGGGCTAAAGCGTTAGTTTGTAGGATTAGGTAGTTTTCGATCGTCGGTTCGAATCCCGGTAGTTGCGCGCAGTTTTGTATAAAAATGTATTCCTTGTCTCCTTCCCCTACCTCTCTCTCTCTCTCTATCAGAAATAACAACTCAATAAATTAATAAAAAAAAAAAAATACAAATAATCTTTTTTTTCGTTTTTTTGATCAAATTTTGATAATGTTTCTTGATCAAATTTTGATAATGTTTCTTGATCAAATTTTGATAATGTTTCTTGATCAAATTTTGATAATGTTTCTTGATCAAATTTTGATAATGTTTCTTGATCAAATTTTGATAATGTTTCTTGATCAAATTTTGATAATGTTTCTTGATCAATTCTTGATCAAGTTGCCTGGTCAAAATTTGACTAAGAGCGTAACGCAAAAACTGGTCAATATTTGATCAAGTTGTCTGACCAAAATATGATCAGCCAACTTGATCACGAATTGACCAAGAGCGTAACGCAAAAACTGGTCAAGATTTGATCAGACAGCTTGATCAAATCTTGACCAGACAACTTGATCAAATCTTGACCAGTTTTTGCGTTACGTTTTGGTCAATTCTTGATCAAGTTGGCTGATCAAAACTCGATGTGTATTCAAGTTACTTGATCAAGTTTTGATCAAACCTTGAACTCAATTTCCACTCGGGTTCTTCGGCTCGGGGTCAACCCGAGTAAAAATCTGTTCAGGCTAGTATCCACTCGAGAACCTGCTATAATTGCTCAAGATTGCATCAAGAAAACTTTAACTTATCTTCGATAAGGCCGTCTTGATCCAAACTTGATCAAGACTTGATCAATAAATAATTGTTTTGTAACTTGTATTCTTTTTTAAATGTAACGGGGCTGAAGTTGGCGGCCACTTTAGCGGCCGAAATCCCAACATGCAGGGATCCATAGGGTAATCAGAGGGCCACGACTTTTTATTATTCTTGTCCTTCTCTCGCGCGTACGCTGAGTCTCCTAGCGCTGTTTTCCAGGGAAAATGGTCATGTGGCAACCAGCTGTAAAGGATTATCTTTGATTTTGGCTTTTCTACGATTCGTAGTGTTTCTTATAAATATGCCTTCTTATAATAGTTTAACCAAGTTTATAATAAAGAACTAAGTTTATTTTAGCCTAATTTTTTAAAAATTAATTTCGAATTTCACTCAGGCTTAGCACTATCCAGCTATATGTAGTATATGTATTCATATAAATATATGCGTAAGAAATAAATATCTATTATGAAAAAAATATAAATTTATAAAACAACATCAATGTCATAAATTTAAATATAAATATATCTATATAAGGATGTAAAATTAAATGAAGATGAAACTTAGCTATGTTTATCAATCACGCGTATAAAATTCCCTTTTTATCTATTCTTTAGCCTATTCAAGTAAATTAGCTATATGCTTTTCCTACACAGGAGTAATAATAATTACCCTCTTCATGTATTCCTTTGCCTATACACATAACTTAGCTATATCCTCCTCCTTCACAAGGGTAATCCTCCTTCACAAGGGTAAAAAAAATTACCCTCTTTGTCTATTCCTTAGCATATATACATAACTTAGCTATATGTTACCCCTAAACAGGGGTAATAAAAATTATTACTCTTGAAAAAAAATAAAACTTAGTTTATTTTGGCAAATAACCTTTCTTTTTTTTCTAAGTTTTATTTTTTTTCAAAGGTAATAATTTTTATATACTTATATTTTATAAACTTGGTAAAACAAGGCATATTTACAAAAAGCACTACGAATTGTAGAAAGGCCAAAATCAAAGATAATTTTTGAACCTTTGTTGTAATGTACTAAATATATTGAGGTTGGGTTTAGAAATAATTATTAATAAGTTTGTAATTCAATTATTAATTAATACCTTTAGTTTATTGTATAAATGTAAATGTAACAGAGAGCACAATCTCGAATACAACTTAGATAGTAAAAGAGAGGTATATATAAAATAGGAAGAGGATATAAGATATAGGATAGGATAAATATGTTGTGGTGCCCTGCACCTTCTACCAGTGCTGTATCTTGTTATATGTTAATATGATCAATAACCTTTCCGCGGGGTGCCGCAGGACCATTTTCTTATGCGGCCAAATAAACTTCTAAAATCTTACCAAAGACTGTTTGATATAAACGTTATTTTCTTGTTAGAAATAGTCAGTTGTTTTATAAAAAAAAATTAATCCTTATTTCAAATGGCAAAATGTTTGTTACAAACAATTTATTGTTTAAATAAATAATAATAATTAAATAATGAAAGAAAAACAAAAATAATTACTTTTTTCTTTATATTACTATGAAAAATTAATATTTATTATTATTATAATTTTTTTTTTCTAAACCTCATACATGTTTCTAACAGGGATCGAACAGGGGTCTAACCGGATGACAGTCGGATGAGCTAACCATTGTGCCACGTAGCCGTACGTGTAACTGAAGAATTATTTTTCGTTCGTCAAGACTCCAAGGATCCAATGATTAAAATATTATTTTTTTATCACAAGATTATAATAACTTAAAATAATTAAGCTATTTGAGTTACTTTATTATAATTTACATTAATTAAAAAAATAATATACATAACAGATTAAACATAGGAATATTTTTTTGGTCTGAATTTTTTTTATAACAGATTACAGATAGAAATAATTTTCAATTGTAAAACATAATAAAGTAACTAAAATTATTTTATAAGTAATTATTTTATCAGTAATTATATATCTAGAGCGATAAAAAAATAATATTTTAATATCCTCGAAGTTTTGATGAACAAGACATAATTCTTCAGTTTCACGTACGGCCCCGTGGCGCAATGGTTAGCTCATCCGGTTAGACCCCTGTTCGATTAGGTTTAGAAAAAGAAAAAAAAATAATAACAATAAATATCAATTCTTCATAGGAATATAAAAAAAAATTATTATTATTATTATTTTTTTCATTATTTAATTATTTAAACAATAAATTAGTTGTACCAAACATTTTGCCATTTGAAATGAGGAGTTAATTTTTTGTTATAAAACAATTGACTATTTCTAACAAGAAAATAACGTTTGTATCAATCAGTCTTTGGTAAGATTTTTGAAGTTTATTTCTTGTCGCTGTCTCTTTCTCGTTCGTATCAAGAAGGTCGTCTATCCCAATGTAAAAAGCACAGTTGTCCTCGCTTATTTTCTTTCTTCTAATTCTCTCTTTAACCCAGCGTTGCCAACCATACCATAATTATGGTATGTTTACCATATTTTGATCTTCCATACCATATACCATAACGACTTTACCATATACCATAATTTAGTTTTTTCACCAAAAAATCAGAAATTTTTTTTTCATATTGGTAGACACACTTCCTCCTTGCTAGTTGCTACCAATCAAGAAGACTAGAGAGATCTCTTGATTGGTCCCCAATACTTGCACACACTTACACAGGAAGTTGATGAAAAATGTAAAATATGTTGGTACGAGTGAGAGCGTCCTTGCTCACAGCTTTCTTATCACAGCTTGTTGTGAATTAAAACATCGATATGATTTTGACAGTGTACTTTTTCAAAAGTTAAAAATTCTAAATCCAAAATATACTTTATCAAATAATTCAAGACTACTGATGGAATCACAATCATTAATTCCATTATTAAAAATGGTACCAAGAATATGTCTTGAACTTAATATGCAAGATGTTGATGATGAATGGAGACAGTTACCCTGTCATATATTTGAAAAAAATATAGAAGAAATCAAAAAAATGGAGGTTGATGCTTTTTGGGTATATGTAATGAGCATAAAAAATGATGGTGATGAATATTTGTATAAAAATTTATCTGAGTGTGTATTAAATATTTTAGCACTCCCACACTCAAATGCTGATAGTGAGAGAACTTTCAGTAAAATTAACTTGGCTAAAACAAAAATAAGAAATAAATTAGCTGTACCAACAATGCGTGGAATATTATTAGCTAGTCAACATGTTCTTTCCAATGGAAATTGCATTAAATTTAAGCCATCCAAAGAAATGCTTTCACGTATGACTACAAGTACTTTATATGATAAACCAAATATTAAAGAAAAAGAAAATTATATTGATGATAATGATGATGAGTTAATGGGAGTTTTGTTTAATACAAACTAAATATTTTAATTTAAAAAAAAATTAAACAATATATATTGTTTTTTAATTAAAAATATATTTTACATTAAAGAGTACTAAAATTCATATGATAAAAATTTAAAAAAATTAATATGAAAAATGTCATTATTAATAAATAAATATATTAATAAAAATAAGTAAATATGACTAAATAAATAAATAATAAAAAAAAAAAATTAATTGCATGGTTTCATTTAACTTATTTCAATAAAAAATTTAAAATTTCCTTCTTTACCATAATGGTGTCCATTTTACCATATTTTCCCCTACTTCATACCATATTGCTGTTTTCAGAGTTGGCAACGCTGCTTTAACCTCACTATAGCGTCATCTCTTACATGAAAACCCGACTAAGTTCGGCATCTATTGTTATTATTCGGTTTCTCTGTTTCTTATTCGAATTCTATGCAAGAGTGTGTCATGTGTATTGTCATATGTATTTGTACCATGGAGTGTGTAAGAGATTTCAAGTGGCTGTGGCTATCTGTCCCAAATATTCGTGTGTGTGTGTGTGTGTGTGTGTTTTGACTGACAAATAAGCTGATATATTGATGTTTTTTTAGTTTTGAACTGTTATTGTAAAATAAAACGGTCTGAAAGCCCTATTCAAAATTATATCGAAATTTTCCTTATTTTTTTTTCAATAAAACAATTTAAAAAATTTCAAGGCTCTATTTGCGTTTTTAATTTTCGCTGGTATAATCTCTTAAAAAATTTGATTAATAATGAATGTGTAGTTATTAAATAATAATAATTCAATTCGATATTTGTCTCTTTGAACGAAAGAAAAAATTCACTCATTATTATAACGAAATTTTTCATATTAATCCGAGAATTTTGGATGCACTTTTTTAACCAAAAAAAAAAGTTTAATTATCATAATTAAATTTTTACTAAGAAAATAAGAGTTATTGAACTATAATTTACATAATTTTAAAAAAATTGACAAAATAGTGAAGTTAAATCAACATATTGTCAGTGATACATATTTTTAAAATTCGTCAAAGACGTTCTGCCACGTATCGGTAGATTATGTTATATTAACATTTAATTTGCTGTAATGATAATTATAACAATAATATTAAAAAATGAGAGCATATTAAAAAAATATAGCTGAAATCCTTATTATTTAAATAATTAGTGGTTACAATGGCATTTATTTATTTGTGGAATCATAATAATATTAATGCTAAAAAAACGAGCTATAGTTTATTTATAATTTAAAAAAAAAACATTAATTCATTATAAATGTTCTTTTAATTGGTTTTAACAGAGAAAAATAATCTAATGATAGATTTTATAATTGAGAGTCCTGATGCAATAACCAGACGAGCGTTCGGACCTCCAAAAAATGAAAAAATTTCAAATTGATTGAAATAAAAAAAAATAAAAAAATACCATTACATTAAGAATAAAAAAACACAGATTTTCTTTTAAATCAATAATTTTATAAAATCATTAATTAATTATTTTATTAAAAATAAAAATCATCTACTGATAGGTTTTATTTACATAAATAATCGTTTATTTCAATGAATAACATCTTATTTGACTAAATTGATTTCGTTCAATTTACTATTGATATTTTTTATTTTATCTCTATCCTATGTTATTACTTATATAACTTATTAGGTAATTTTATCATATAAACCAGTCATATGTTCAATTAAAAAATGACTCAATTAGCATGGTGTCTGAACAATCAATTTATTGTAATAACTTTGTAATAACAAAAATTAGATAATGTGATATCAAAACACAACTTTATTGAATATATAAATTAAAAAGAAAATAGACTGTCATTCTAAAAAATATATAAATATTTTATATTTTGGATTAAAATAAAGAAAATAAAAACGAGGTTTCTTGAGAATATAAAACAATGATATTGTTTAATTTTAATTAGCATGGCAAAAAAACAATTAGTTCATTGCAATAATTTCATTATAAGAACTATAGAGTTATTATGATAAAAAATTTAAAAAAAACTTATTGAATGAATGACTTGAAAAAAAAATTGATATCATTTTAAAAGTTGAATAAATATTCTATACATATTTAAATAAAATCTTTCATATAATTATGATTTGTTTGAAACAAAAGAAAGAACCCTTTTCTATCGGATTTTTCCTAATTATTCATATTTTTTATTCTCATTATTTATTATTATTTTTTGTATTTATTTATTGATGCTAATTGAAAAAGACCTGGCGATTCATACATAACACATGAACCATTGGAAACACTGAAAATATCCAGGGATTTTTGTCTTTTGATATTAGTAAATATTTCAATATTTTTTCAGTCAGTGTTTTAAGTATTTTTAGTGTTTTCAGCGTTTAGACTTTTGTAAAAAAGTCTTTATCATTATTTTTACTTTGCTCTATAAAATTTCTAGATATTCCCGAACAGAAAAATTTCAGTCTTAAACGAACTTAAAATCCTTTGAAGTCTTAAAACGCGCTTCATTTGTCCAACTAGGAAGTCTTCGGGGTAGCTTAGAAAAAAAAAGGAAAGCGATAGGATGTATTTGGAGAAGGAGCAAAAGATGTAGATAAAGAGAAGGATGTTGCTAAGTTACAAAATCTTTTAAGTTCGGTAAAAGTATTTGAGATAAGAATACATTTATGAAGATTTTTTTACGGAAGTGTTAAAACTGAAAACGTCTAGGGATTTTTGTCCTTCAATATTAGTAAATATTTTATTATTTTCCCAGTAAGTGTTTTTAGTGTTTTTGGTAATAAGTCATTTTTAAAAAATTTTTCATAAATATTTTCTATCACAAATCTTAACAGACTTTGAAACTTAGGAATATCCCTCTCCTTAGCTATAGATCCTATCACCTGTCTTCCTCCCTTTTTCTAAGCTACATCTTGGAATCTTATAGAGCAAGGTACAGTTTATACTGTACCTAATTTATATTTGCACCGTATTAGTATATATTATAAGTATGAAAGCAGATGTCTTATATCCTTTTCTGTATTTGTTTTGTCCTATTTTTCTATAGAAATTTTAAGAAATATTAAAATTGATTTATTCAAAAATATTTGTTTGTTGGTGAGAAAACATTGCAATGCGATTTATATAAGCCGCGCGGAAGCGCGGCCATCGGTCTCGTTATAATAAACAGTATAGTGTTAGTGTCAAGGCGAGGTGGGGATATTGGTAAAATCTACAAAAAAAAAAGTAAAATTTACCTTTTTGAAATGAAGTGAGGGACGCCAAGGGACAAAAGGTAAAATTTACCTTTTTTTTGGGTTAAACTCTAGTTATCATTTCAAAATGTAATCATTACAGTATCTTGACGCAAAGTTTGTGTTACTTTTTTTGGAAGGTAAAATTTACATTTTTTTAGCGTTAAAGATATATCACTCCTGCAAGATGTGAAATTTACCTTTTCCAGGGTGGTAAATAATCCTTATTGTTTAAAAAAAAAAAGAAATTTTTATTGTTTAGTTTTTTTATTATTATTAATTGTTTATTCTTTATTATATCACCAAATAAATTATGCGTGAACATAACTTTTGGGTTATAATAAACAGTATAGTGTTAGTGTCAAGGCGTGGTGGGGATACTTTTTAGAATTTTTTTTTTTGATGCGTATCATCTATGGTTTGACACAAAAAGATACTTGAACAAAACACAGATATATCGTTCGATAAAAATTTTTTTTTTCTTTTTTCAAAAAATTATTTCTTCTGTCACAAAAATCTTGCCAAGAAACTTATTTCTATTATCAAGAATAAATCTTTTTTCTATCAAAAAATTTTCTCTGTGTTAAAAAAACAAAATTAAACATTAAATTAATTTACATTTTGAGCTGAGGTTAGAATTTACAAAAAGATCTATACATATCAGCTATTCTGATGTTCATTTAATTTATATCTGAATGCAAACTGAAATACTCAATTTTTTACTTAAAAAATGATTGTATAATGATTGCAGGCAGTGCGGTGGCTGCAGCCGACACCATTTCCTCACCGTGGACACCTGCAAGTTCCGGGCCGCCGCCCGATGCCAATGGCTCCGGCTCGGATACGAAAAATCTTGACGTTGGTGACATCAGCGATGTAAGTATAATTCATAAACAAGCTATCCCGGGATGAAAAAATCGAGGTATTATTATGAAATACAATTTTGTTTGATACTTGAAATAGTATCCCTCAGCGCCATTAGAAGTACTTTTCAAATATCGCTTGAAAAGTATTTTTAGCGGGATAATTATGTTTGACGAGTATTCGAAACACAATTGTACCCAGTTAAAATATCTGATAGGGATACTCAAAACGGCAAATGCTGAAAATGGTCCCGTGCACGGAGAAAAATTATTGGTAAAATTTACAAAAAAAAAAGTAAAATTTACCTTTTTGAAATGAAATGAGGGACGCCAAGGGACAAAAGGTAAAATTTACCTTTTTTTTGGGTTAAACTCTAGTTATCATTTCAAAATGTAATCATTACAGTATTTTGACGCAAAGTTTGTGTTACTTTTTTTGGAAGGTAAAATTTACATTTTTTTAGCGTTAAAGATATATCACTCCTGCAAGATGTGAAATTTACCTTTTCCAGGGTGGTAAATAATCCTTATTGTTTAAAAAAAAAAAGAAATTTTTATTGTTTAGTTTTTTTATTATTATTAATTGTTTATTCTTTATTATATCACCAAATAAATTATGCGTGAACTTTTGGATTTTTTTTTTTTTTTTTTCTTGCCTGGACGCTGGCTCGAACCCACGACCGCAAATACCTAACCGATTCTAAACCTATGCTTTAACCCACTTAACCACAGACGCGTTATATTCAAGAGAAGTGTTTTTATCTATTTCTACAAACGAAGTCATTTTTGTATTTTTTTAAATTTGACATTAATTAGATTTTTATGAATATACTCATGTAAATATATTGAATTAAAAAACTTTATTGCGTTTATTTATTAAAAAATAAAGAGCAAATATCTAAAGGGAAAGTATGGATAGGAAAAAGATGTAGCTAAGGAAAAGGATGGACTCAAAAAAAATATATATCCCAGGAATAATTGTTTAATAAATTGTTTTTTTTTGACTCCATCCTTTTCCTTAGCTACATTTTATTCCGTAGCTATTTGTGTCCTTTTAACAATTATATTCTGGCATTTATTTATTATTAAAAAATAAAGAGCAAATATCTAAAGGGAAAGTTTGGATAGGAAAAAGATGTAGCTAAGGAAAAGGATGGACTCAAAAAAAATATATATCCCAGGAATAATTGTTTAATAAATTGTCTTTTTTTGACTCCATCCTTTTCCTTAGCTACATTTTATTCCGTAGCTATTTGTGTCCTTTTAACAATTATATTTTGGCATTTATTTATTATTAAAAATAAAGAGCAAATAGCTAAAGGGAAAGTATGGATAGGAAAAAGATGTAGCTAAGGAAGAGGATGGACTCAAAAAAAATATATATCCCAGGAATAATTGTTTAATAAATTGTCTTTTTTTGAGTCCATCCTTTTCCTTAGCTACATTTTATTCCGCAGCTATTTGTGTCCTTTTAACAATTATATTCTAGCATTTATTTATTATTAAAAATTAATGAGCAAATTACGAAAGGAAAATGGATGTATTCTAAAAAAAAAAATTTTTACAGGAATAATTGTTCGTTTAATTGTTTTTTTTTGAGTACATCCCATTTCTGACCTATTGTCTTTACTAGATGCCAGACAAAATAATGTAACTTTTACCCAATAAAAATGTAAAACTAAAATTACAATTTCATTCGGTAAAATTTACAACTTTTTAAGGTAACTTTTACTTTTTTTATGGTAAATTTTACTTTTTATTTTGTAAAAAATATATCACAAATTAATCTGGCAAAATTTACCCTCATAAAATGCACAAGTTACTGTTTAAAAATGTAAAACAAATAACACAATTCTATCATGCAAAATGTGCATTTTTATAGGTAAATTTTGCCTGATTAATTTGCGATACATTTTAAACAAAATAAAAAGTAAAATTTACCATAAAAAAAGTAAAAGTTACCTAAAAAAGTAGTAAATTTTACCGAATAAAATTGTAATTTTGGTTCTACAATTTTATTGGGTAAAAGTTACATTATTTTGCCTAGCGTCCCGCAATTGTACGAAAAAAAGGTAAAATTTATTAATAATTTTTCTCCGTGTGCCCGCCGGCTGTGAGGGTCAAAGATTATCTTTGATTTTGGCCTTTCTACGATTCGTAGTGTTTCTTTTAAATATGTCTAGTTTTACCAAGTTTATAAGGAACTTAGTTTATGTTATTTTGGCAGATAAATTTTTTTTTTTTCTAAGTTTTTTTCTTACCTTAGCATTTATATATACCTTTGCAAGATCTACTAACCATGCATGGGTAATAAAAAATTACCCACAATTATATTCCTAAGTATTTATATATACCTTTGCAATTATATACCTTTATAATAATTTAAACTTAGAAAAAAAAAAGAATTTATTTGCCAAAAATAAACTAAGTCCATTGGTAAAACTTGGTAAAAGTAGGCATATTTATAAGAAGCACTACGTATCGCAGAAAAGCCAAAACCAAAGATAATCTTTGACCCTCACCGCGGGGTGCCACGGGACCATTTTCCTATGCGGCCCTCAAAACTGCTATTCCCATCGAAATACTTGCTGATTAAATATTTAAAAATACTATTGTATCCGGTTATATTCGTTTCAGGGATTATAATACTTTATAGTAAAGATGATATAAAATTTTTCTTAGTCCAGTAAAATTCGAGTACCATAATACTTTATAAGTATATTTTGAAATACTCGAACATTAAAAATACCCGTCAGGGATAATTGTATCCGAGAATTGATCTTTGATAATACTAACAAAATATCAAAAAAAAATCATAAGTATTCTCACAAATACTCATAAATATTACCGGATATAATTCAAACACATAATAAACCCGCGAGTATAGTATATGGCTTCCAAAATTTTGTCTATTATTTTGTGTCATATTGTTTTTCTTTAAATAGTTTTCGGAGAAATTTACTAATATTTGTAAATAAAATAAACTTCCGTTAAGTGCTCGTTCGTTAACTGCTCACCTCTCCACGTGTGCTATTGCTCTGGGAAACACAAAATTCAGGCCCAAGGCTCCCTGCGGCGGATTATCACAGATTATGGCCTATCCCACAGTCGTAGAGGCTCTGTTACTTCGAGTAGTTTTACCAAGATTAGTGGTCTTCGATATTGAGCGATATATCGGAGACACGAGTATCTACTCGGTTTACCAAGTACCGAGCTATTCAGTATTTTTTTGGCTAATGTCGGACATGAGTACAATGATCGGTGGCGACCTCGAAGTGAAATATTATAATTTTTTTTTTTTTGTTTTTTTTTTATAATGACGCCATTTCAAATAAACTACGCGCGCCATTTCTAGAGATTTCACGTCTCCACACAAGAACAAGCTTTATTTAATTGTTATTTGCAGTTCTTAGCGTTTATTTTGTCATAGCAACAAATTGACATTTGAAATATTAATTATATTTATTTTATTGAAGCCCAATTAAAAATAATCGATAAACAATATTAATGTTATATTAAATCTAACAAAAAACGAAAATTAAAATTTTATGTACAAAGGAAGTGTCAAGTATTCGAAATGTGATGTAATTAATTTTGCTATTAATTAATTTTTCATATATAGATACATATACAATATATAACATATGATACTATATAGAAAAACCAAAGAAGAAAATTTTTTTTTGATTCATGTAAGTTTAAATTGTTAAATAAAAAAAAAAAAAAAAAAAAAAATTATACTTGACCCCGCTTTATATAAGATATTTATGAATAATATTGGCTTAAAATTTAACTACGCGGGGTCAAGTATAATTTTTTTTTTTTTTTTTTTTTTTTATTTAACAATTTAAGGTTGTTTCCCAAAACCAAGGTAGAATGAATATTTGTGCTTAAAAACGCTATATACCGTAACGCTATATTTTATGTCCGGGTCCCCAAGATTTTTGTGCGTGGGGGACTCATACTTCGGCATCACTGTTTGTCTCTCCTTCGTTGTTTTTCTCTAGCGGAAAGGGGAATCAACACACAGATACGGACATACACAAACATACAATAGGATTTTTTTTATAGTGTGAAATAGCAGTGTTTCACGATGTAAATTTTGAGTACTAGGATAGTATTAGTGTATATTGCTATATACACTTATACTACAGTAGTCAATATTTCAATCAGTAGCAGCACAAAAATCTTGGGGACCCGGACATAAAATATAGCGTTACGGTATATAGCGTTTTTAAGCACAAATATTCATTCTACCTTGGTTTTGGGAAACAACCTTAAATTGTTAAATAAAAAAAAAAAAAAAAAAAAAAAAAAAATTATACTTGACCCCGCGTAGTTAAATTTTAAGCCAATATTATTTATAAATATCTTATATAAAGCGGGGTCAAGTATAATTTTTTTTTTTTTTTTTTTTTCATTTAACAATTTAAACTTCCATGAATCAAAAAAAAATTTTTTCTTTGGTTTTTCTATATAGTATCATATGTTATATATTGTATATGTATCTATATATGAAAAATTAATTAATAGCAAAATTAATTACATCACATTTCGAATACTTGACACTTCTTTTGTACATAAAATTTTAATTTTTGTTTTTTGTTAGATATCACATCTTTTTGTAAAGTTTCTATAGCTTTATTGTATTTAAATAACATAAATACACATAAATATATACGTTGGGTTGCCACGCGTTTTATCTATAGCTCCAAAAAAAAAATATTGAATTTTGAAAAACTTTGACTCGACACCTTTCGAGGGGGTTGATATTTTTTTTTAAAAAAATGCCATCACGGGTCGATTTAATCAAAAAAAAAAAAAATATTAATACAAAAAAATATTAATTATTTTTATAAAATTTTAAGGTGTACAATTTGCCCTCAGTATCCCCTATATATTTATAAATTTTAATTTAATTTATTTTATTTCATTTTTGTTTATTAAAATAAATTAATTATTGTTATTATATTACCAAGATTTATTATTTTATTTTCTTTTTGTTTATATTGAATAAAAAAAAATGCTGTTATAACGTTACCAACATAAAAACAAAATTCTGGACTAAAATAAATTAAACAAAATAAATTAATAAACTGAATTATAAACAAGATAAACATAAGCTAGATATGTTACCAACATAATAACAAAAATCTGGACTTATGAAATAATTTTACGAAAAACGAAATTTAGAAAAATTGATTTTACTTTTAAAAAAACATATGCCAGTTAAAAATTTAATTTTTTTTTATTAAAAAGCTTGATATTAATTCATGTGATTACACTGAATACAATTTCGATATCATCAACTTATAATATTTAAATCAGTCTTATCAATTTTAGCGAGGGTTAAGGTTACCAATATTTCGTGTACATTAGTCTCGGTAGTGCCTTTGCGCTTTCATTTTTTTTTTTCAATATATTGTTTTTCTCACACTTGACACGAGGCACTACCGTGCCTCTTGATATTTTTATATGTTTATAAAATACATATAAATGTTTAATAACTTTGTTTTTGAAAGATATTTAATTATTGAAAACAACATTATACTATAAATATATTCAAAAAAATGACATTTAAAACCGAAGCTTATATAATTAAATACGTTGTGAATTTATATCGATATTCTCTGTGCTGATTTATTTACTTTCTAAAGCTCTTAAAAAAGAATACTAAAATTTCTTTTTTTTACCAACAATAAAGTAAAAAAAAACAACAACTAAAAATCATTTTAAATTATTTTGGTAAGAGCGTTTTTTCATGTATCTTTTTTCTATGATATTATATTTTTATATATTTTATATATATATAAATATTTTCATATCAATATTTTTTATTATATTATATTTTATATTATATGATTTATCAATAGTATTACAAACTTTTTATCTATAACACGACTAAAACATATTTATTTCTATCTCATCAACACAACCATCTTCATCTCCACTCGCAATTTCTTTGTCTGATTCATCATCACATATAACACGATCATCAGCTTCATCGTCATCATCTGGAAAAATAATATGATAAAAATAATAGCAACAACCTCAATTAAAAAAGACATATTAACGTTGGTAATCAATTGTATACTCAAATTTTCTTCACAATCTGGAGTTTGAATAATTTCTTGAATCGAGTCTGGGAATTGCTTCCCTGTATACCAAACGAATTCAAGTTTGTTCTTTTCAACATTTTCTTTCCAAATGGAGTCAAATATGTTGGTTCTTCCATATGAGCATTACTCCATATACTTGTAATGTAAAATGTATCACTGCAGCATTGTTTTAACTACTTTTCAAAACGCGTTTGCGTCGGTAAATTAGACCATCATCCCACTCTCCGCTCCACACGTCTTTTTACACTGAAAAAAGTTCCTGCTGCTACAGCAGTAAAGTAGAACGCGAAGCGTTGTACTGCTGTAAGAGCCGTATTCCCAACTTAGACTTGTTGTCTAACACAGTGAGAGCAGTACAACAAGCACCGCTGCTGTAGGGGAACTTTTTACTGTTGATGGGTACGGGCATATGAGCGGTACAGAGAAGTGCGCTGAAGCTAGCGATCTCGGGGTAGCGACTTTTTGCCCATAGGCGTCGCAACCACCGATTGCGCGCGAGCCCCTTGTTCCCGTAACGTTTGGCTACATCTCTCCGTGAGGCAAATATTGTTAATTATTTATTAGTAATAATTTTTTTAAAATTATTATTTTTATATCATTAAAAAGCTGACAAAATTTACAACAAATTATATGCATAAACAATAAGAAACCAATTTTTTTAAGAAGTCATATCAGTTAAGTCGCTAGTTTTTTTTTTTTAATTTGAAAAACATTAACCCGGTTTTAAATACCTTAAAAAAAATTGGTTTTTCTTTATTTATGCATATTAATTGTTGTAAATTTTGTCAGCTTTATAATGATATAAAAATAATAATTTTAAAAAAATTATTACTCATCCAAATTAAATAAATAACGTTTGGTCAGAGTTCAGAGTCTAGCGCGCTTTACGGTTTTAAACAATTATTTATTAGTAATAATTTTTTTAAAATTATTATTTTTACATCATTAAAAAGCTGAGAAAATTTACAACAATTATATGCATAATCAAAGAAAAACCAATTTTTTTAAGAAGTCATATCAGTTAAGTCGCTAGTTTTTTTTTTTAATTTTTTTAATTTGAAAAACATTAACCCGGTTTTAAATACTTTAAAAAAAATTGGTTTTTCTTTATTTATGCATATTAATTGTTGTAAATTTTGTCAGCTATTGATAAATATAAAAATAATAATTTTAAAAAAATTATTACTCATCTAAATTAAATAAATAACGTTTGGTCAGAGTTCAGAGTCTAGCGCGCTTTACCGTTTTAAACAATTATTTATTAGTAATAATTTTTTTAAAATTATTATTTTTATATCATTAAAAAGCTGACAAAATTTACAACAATTAATATGCATAAATAAAGAAAAACCAATTTTTTTTAAGGTATTTAAAACCGGGTTAATGTTTTTCAAATTGAAAAAAAATTAAAAAAAAAAAACTAGCGACTTAACTGATATGACTTCTTAAAAAAATTGGTTTTTCTTTGATTATGCATATAATTTGTTGTAAATTTTCTCAGCTTTTTAATGATGTAAAAATAATAATTTTAAAAAAATTATTACTAATAAATAATTGTTTAAAACCGTAAAGCGCGCTAGACTCTGAACTCTGACCAAACGTTATTTATTTAATTTGGATGAGTAATAATTTTTTTAAAATTATTATTTTTATATCATTATAAAGCTGACAAAATTTACAACAATTAATATGCATAAATAAAGAAAAACCAATTTTTTTTAAGGTATTTAAAACCGGGTTAATGTTTTTCAAATTAAAAAAATTAAAAAAAAAAACTAGCGACTTAACTGATATGACTTCTTAAAAAAATTGGTTTTTCTTTGTTTATGCATATAATTTGTTGTAAATTTTCTCAGCTTTTTAATGATGTAAAAATAATAATTTTAAAAAAATTATTACTAATAAATAATTGTTTAAAACCGTAAAGCGCGCTAGACTCTGAACTCTGACCAAACGTTATTTATTTAATTTGGATGAGTAATAATTTTTTTAAAATTATTATTTTTATATCATTATAAAGCTGACAAAATTTACAACAATTAATATGCATAAATAAAGAAAAACCAATTTTTTTTAAGGTATTTAAAACCGGGTTAATGTTTTTCAAATTAAAAAAATTAAAAAAAAAAACTAGCGACTTAACTGATATGACTTCTTAAAAAAATTGGTTTTTCATTGTTTATGCATATAATTTGTTGTAAATTTTCTCAGCTTTTTAATGATGTAAAAATAATAATTTTAAAAAAATTATTACTAATAAATAATTGTTTAAAACCGTAAAGCGCGCTAGACTCTCAACTCTGACCAAACGTTATTTATTTAATTTGGATGAGTAATAATTTTTTTAAAATTATTATTTTTATATCATTATAAAGCTGACAAAATTTACAACAATTAATATGCATAAATAAAGAAAAACCAATTTTTTTTAAGGTATTTAAAACCGGGTTAATGTTTTTCAAATTAAAAAAAAAAAACTAGCGACTTAACTGATATGACTTAATAATTTGTTGTAAATTTTGTCAGCTTTATAATGATATAAAAATAATAATTTTAAAAAAATTATTACTAATAAATAATTAACAATATTTGCCTCACGGAGAGATGTAGCCAAACGCTACGGGAACAAGGGGCTCGCGCGCAATCGGTGGTTGCGACGCCTATGGGCAAAAAGTCGCTACCCCGAGATCGCTAGCTTCAGCGCACTTACAGAGAATAGCTGTATGACACGTAAACACTGGTTCCATATACAACAACTGGTTTCTATTAAACAACTATACATATACACTGAAAAAAGTTTTTTCTGTATTGAGGAATAAAATTTCTAACTGACAGAATTTTTGTTCTTGGAAATTTTTAGTATTGAATCATAAAAAAGATTTCTTGATAAAAAAAAAAAATTTCTTGATAAAAACCGTAAATCTTCTTGAATTATTGAATATTTGATTTGAATTAAAGCTAAATTGTCATTAATAAGAGAAATATTGTTCTTTTATTAAAAAAAAAACTTCTTGAATTAATGACTATTAATTTATTGTATTAAGAAATAAACGATTTGAAATAATACATCAGCGTCTTGAATTATGAACAAAGTTCCTTAATTTTAGAAGTTGGCTTATTAAATTTATTTAATACTTTTATGATTCGAATTATGACATAAAGTTATCGTATCGAGAAGCAAGTCGATTTTATTCAAGAAGCCAACGTCTAAAATTAAGGTAGATTTTGATTTGAATTGTGACATAAACTTATTTTATTAAGAAGTGAGTCGATTTTATTCAAAAAGCCAACTTCTAAAATTAAGGAACTTTGTTCATAATTCAAGACGCTGATGTATTATTTCAAATCGTTTATTTCTCAAAATAATAAATTAATAGTCATTAATTCAAGAAGTTTTTTTTTTAATAAAAGAACAATATTTCTCTTATTAATGACAATTTAGCTTTAATTCAAATCAAATATTTAATAATTCAAGAAGATTTACGGTTTTTATCAAGAAATTTTTTTTTTTTATCAAGAAATCTTTTTCATGATTCAATACTAAAAATTTCCAAGAACAAAAATTCTGTCAG
Organism: Lysiphlebus fabarum; assembly: GCA_011426435.1. Classification (NCBI taxonomy): domain Eukaryota; kingdom Metazoa; phylum Arthropoda; class Insecta; order Hymenoptera; family Braconidae; genus Lysiphlebus; species Lysiphlebus fabarum. The sequence continues at coordinate 62,141 of WSYQ01000652.1, forward strand.
ATAAAAATTTTTTTTTCCAGTGTAGGTATATATAAATATAAAATTTAAAAGTTTTTTTTTTTTCTAAGTTTAAATTATTATAAAGGTATATATATATAATTGCAAAGGTATATATAATTGCTAAGGTATATATAAATACTTAGAAATATAATTGCGGATAATCCCGAGTGGAAATCTGTTAAGGCTAGCTTGATTTGATGCCACTCTTGATCAAGATTTGATCAAGTTTGCCTTAACTCAGGAAACCTCATCAAGTTTTGATCAAGATTTGATCAAGATGCTTGATTAAGGCCGTCCTGATCAAGAATGGATCAAGATAGCCTTAACACATCTTGATTAAGGCCGTCTTGATCAAGAATGGATCAAGATAGCCTTAACACATCTTGATTAAGGCCGTCTTGATCAAGAATGGATCAAGATAGCCTTAACACATCTTGATTAAGGCCGTCTTGATCAAGAATGGATCAAGATAGCCTTAACACATCTTGATTAAGGCTGTCTTGATCAAGAATGGATCAAGATAGCCTTAACACATCTTGATTAAGGCCGTCTTGATCAAGAATGGATCAAGATAGCCTTAACACATCTTGATTAAGGCCGTCTTGATCAAGAATGGATCAAGATAGCCTTAACACATCTTGATTACAGCCGTCTTGATCAAGAATGGATCAAGATAGCCTTAACACATCTTGATTAAAGTCATCTTGATCAATGAATGTTTATTTATTTATTAACTTATTAATTTATCAATTAATTTATTCATGTCATAATTTATTTATTAATTGATTAAATAATTATTCAATTTATTTATCAATTTATTCATCTAACAATTTATTTATTAATTCATTAAATAATTTATTTATTTATTTATTTAAATTTTTACCTCTTAATTTATCTATTAATTTATTCATCTAATTATTTTCTTTATTTATTTACTTATTAATTTATCTATTAATTAATTCATTCAATAAATTATTAATTAATAATTTCACATGCTTTTTATTATTTTTTTTTAAATGAAGGAGTAAATATTTAATGAAAAGAAAACTGAACGTGCTCTTATTCATGTTGCAACAGTAGGATGAAAATAAACTTTAAAGAACTACAGCAATCAGCGTTCTCCTTCGTGGCCGAGTCGTCTAAAGCGTCCCCTGAACGATTACCAATCTATACTTCGCCGGTTCGAATCCCGTTAAGTGCGCGTCCGAAAAACAAAAAATCATATACATCTCTTCCTTACTCACTTACTCTCTCTTTCTATCTCTATCTTCTATGAGTTAACAGAAAAGTTGTACACAAAAAAAAAAATTAAAATTAAAATATTTTTTTTTTTTTCAATTTTTTGGTCAAATCTTGATCAAGATACTTGATCAAATCTTGATCAAGATACTTGACCAAATCTTGATCAAGAACGTAACGCAAAACGTGATCAAATCTTGATCAAGATGCTTGATCAAATCTTGATCAAGATACGATAGGGAGTACCGGAACGTTTTCCCTTCTATTGAAAAAACGCTCTCACAGAAAATCTTTATTTTACTACAGCTTATACTTCTTTAAATTACAAAAATTATAAAAAAAAAATTTTCAATTTCTATCACGAATTGTAAATGTTATTAATTAAATCATACAAAAATTATCACTCATAGTTAGGGAGCCCATCGTGCTTTTACTTACCTCATCGCATCACGAGCTGAAATAGGTTAATTCGACTTGTCTTGGCGAGTACAATAAGCAGTTTCAGTGGCCGACCATTTGGGTGGAAAGACAAGTGGCGGCCAACGGTCAAAGTGGGTGTATGAGGTAAGTAAATTTACCTCATCGCATCACGCGTGGAAATAGGCCCGATCGATTGGTATTGATGCCCTGAATACGAAAATAACAATGGCCGACCATTTGGGTGGAAAGACAAGTGGCGGCCAGCGGTCAAAGTGGGTGTATGAGGTAAGAAAATTTACCTCATTGCATCACGAGTGGAAATAGGTCCAATCGCTTGGTATTGATGCCCTGAATACGAAAATAACAATGGCCGACCATTTGGGTGGAAAGACAAGCGGCGGCCAGCGGTCAAACTAAACTTACCTCATCGCATCACAAGTGGAAATAGGTCCAATCGATTGGTATTGATGCCCTGAATATAAAAATAACTATGGCCGACCATTTAGGTGGAAAGACAAGTGGTGGTCGACGGTCAAAGTGGGCGGCCAACGGTCAAACTGAACTTACCTCATCGCAACACGATTTAAAATAAATCCAATCGATTGATATTGATGCCCTGAATATAAAAATAACAATGGCCGACCATTTAGGTGGAAAATTTTTGATGGCCGACCAAAAAACTTCAAAATTTAAAAAAAAAAAAAGTTTTTTGGTCGGCCATCAAAAATTTTCCACCTAAATGGTCGGCCATTATTATTTTTATATTCAGGGCATCAATATCAATCGATTGGATTTATTTTAAATTTTATTTCTAAAGTGGTATTAGTGTTCGTAAATACAGGCCGCCCACACTCATACAACTAAAAACGCGACAGTAAAGTATAAAAATCTATGACAATGGAGGGTGCTCATTTTTTTTCTAAACTATGGGCGTGAGGGTGCCCTTTTGAACCCAAACAGTCGTCCTACCTTGGAATTTACATTCAGCCTTAAACAGTATAGTTGTAAAAGTAATTGTCCATTCTTTATTGCTCTTTGCATTTTCTTCTGTAGCCATTTGTTTATTTAAAAAATTATTCTATGTAATTTTCAATGCATTTCTAATGAATAAATGATTAGGAAGATAAATTCAGTAGTTCAAATATTTTTTTTCAATTAATTCTATAGTTAGATGTCTTTTTTTTATTTTCATCTATTTTCCTTAGCTAAGTGTTTATTTAAATAATCAATTTAGATAATTTATTTGTTTATTTATCATAAACGAATGGCCAAAGATGCAAGTGATTAAATAATTTTTTAGATAATATTTCTACAAGCGTACTTTTCTTTTTTTCAGCTCCATATTTTCTATTAGTCATTTGTTCTTCAAAAATTAATTTATGTAAACTTAAATGGATTTTGCAAAAACAAATGGCAAGGACAAAAATGCAATTGATTCAATAATTTTCTGAACATTAATTAAACAAGTAATGGTAATTTTTTTATTTGCATCTCTTTCCATAGCCATTTGTTTATTTAAAGAAATAATTCATGCAATCTTAAATGTATTTATCAAATGCAAATGTCCAGAAAAACAAATGTAATTTATTAAATAATTTTTCAAATAATAATTCTAGTACTTGTCTTTTAACAACTCTATCTTCTCTATTAGTCATTTGTTCATTAAATAATTATTAACTATATTTCTTAAAAATTTATTTTAAAAAATTTAATGGCTAGAAATAGACAGTTGTAATTATAATTTAATTACTTTATTTAATTAATTTAAAAATCGTAGAAAAGTCAAAATCAAAGATAATCTTCGACCCTCACAGCCGGTCGCCACGGGACCATTTTCCGACCTTGCCAGATATATAACTGCTGTGTGATCTTATTTTTTATTTTGTGTTTGCTTGAGTTGAACCTTGGTCAGAATTTTTCATAATTTAAGTAGTTTCTGTTTAGCAACGTTAATATTTAGTTGTTATAGCCTTTAATATTCAGTAATAGCCTATAACTTATAGGATTCAAAAAAATTTTCATCTTCAAACTAATAAATTTTTATTTCAAATAAAAACTATTATTGTACATAATTCGAATTTATGAATATAAACTCTGCATAGCAGGACAATTTTTTTTTATTTTGAAGTTCATTTTATACACAGTTAGATGTTAGGGAAATGAAGCAAGAAATTTTTCGTGTCATCCGAATATAATAGAACAATTGAACACTCAATCACTTTGTCACCTCTTGGTTAGTTTAAAAAAAAGGTATAGATTCCCTGTTTCACTTCACAAGTAATTTTTTTGCTGTTAACTCTTACTTAAACAAGTAAGTAGATTGTTTTATATAATATAATATATTTAATAATATCAAATATTTTAAATGTTTAGGACGAGAAAGATCTCTCGGCTGCAGATGCGGAAGGTGTCTGGTCACCGGATATTGAACAAAGTTTTCAGGAAGCTCTCACAATATATCCACCATGTGGTCGACGAAAAATAATCCTTTCCGATGAGGGAAAGATGTACGGTAAGTCATAATTGCTCATAGACATATCTTTCAATTATTTTATCGCAGAAACATAAAATAATCAAAATATAGGTATATCATATAAAAGAAAAAATAAAAAATCTACCACGTGGTAGTACATTATTACGTCTGTTTTAACATTGCTTCACTTTTTTGGTAAATTTATTATTAATGTAGGATTTACTTTTTTTTAATGTAAATTTCATTTCATTATACAACTATATAAGTATTGTACAAACAAGTATCAAACAAGTAATATTAGGATTGGTGGAATTACCCGAGTGGAAATTGAGATCAAGTCTTATAGCATTTATATATACCTTAGCAATTATATACACCTTAGCAAGATCTACCACACATGCATGGGTAATAAAAAATTACCTGGGTAAAATGTGAAGGGAAATGAAATTTTTATTACTCATGCATGGTTGGTAGATCCTGCTAAGGTATATATAATTGCTAAAGACAGATTTTTTTTTTAGTCCAAAAATATTAATAAATTTTTTTTTTAAGTCCACAAAAATATGTTTCGTTTTTTTTCTAAGTTTATATTTTTAGCACTTTTAACCGGATTTTTTACCGCTAAAAAACCATTTTTAATCAAAAAAGGCGGAGCTTACTAGAGCCAATCACCGTTCGTGCGGGTGATTTCAAATATTTTATTTTATGTTTAATATGAATGTATATTAATTAATAAAAGATTATTCTTTATTTTACAATAATTAAAAATTATATGCACATAAATTATTATTGCAAAAGAATTTTATTATTAATTTACAAACATTTACCTCTAGAGTAAATTTTTTTTTATATATATGAAATCATAAACAGTGTCAAGTAAGAGAAAAAAAATGTATAATGGACATACACAAACATACAATAGGATTTTTTTCATAGTGTGAAATAGCAGTGTTTCACGATGTAAATTTTGAGTACTAGCATAGTATTAGTGTAATTTAGTATATACACTAATACTACAGTAGTCAATATTTCAATCAGTAGCAGCACAAAAATCTTGGGGACCCGGACATAAAATATAGCGTTACGGTATATAGTGTTTTCAAGCACAAATATTCATTCTACCTTGGTTTTGGGAAACAACCTTCAATCGACCCGTGATGGCACTTTTTTTAAAAAAAATATCAATCCCCTTGAAAGATGTCGAGTCAAAGTTTTTTGAAATTCAATATTTTTCTTTTTGGAGCTATAGATAAAGCGCGTGGCAACCCAACGTATATTTATATTATTTAAATATGAAGCTATAGAAACTTTACAAAAAGATGTGATGTCTAACAAAAAACAAAAATTAAAATTTTATGTACAAAAAAAGTGTAAAGTATTCGAAATGTGATGTAATTCATTTTGCTATTAATTAATTTTTCATATATAGATACATATACAATATATAAAATATGATATTATAGAAAAACCAAAGGAGAAAATTTATTTTTGATTTATGTAAGTTTAAATTGTTAAATGAGATATACACTTGGCAACATGAGATATTCCGCCATCTTGTGACGCGCAAGTTTGAAAGTGTCAATGTTAACTTGTTAAAGCCATATTATTTGACTTACATGGAATAACTCTGTAAATAAATTGATTATGTGTAATTAATTATTTATCACTATGAATATAAAAAAAATTAATGCATTTAATTACAACAATTAAATTTCAAAAAATTAAAATTACAAAATATTAAAAAAGGTTGGGAATAATGCTTTTGACAGATACAGTATACACACTATCGCATATTAGGAATACACCAATACGACAATACACATATAAAACAAGTGTGCCAATACTTTTTGTTTCTTGAGTTGTTGCACGATTTTCATGATATTTTTAATTACTTATAATAAGCTTTTAAACATTGACAATTACTAGTAAATGTATCAATAATTATTAATTCAATTTTATTATACGATAACAAACAGATAAAATAGGTGTTTTTTTGAAAATAAAGAAAGATTTTGTAGTTTTTAGGGGTTGGTAATGGCTGTTGGGCCAATGTATAAGAGATAGGCCATATCTCCTCTTTTTGCCCTCAAAAAAATCGTCCAAATCCCTTAAAATTTGACTACGCGGGGTCAAGTATAATTTTTTTATTTACAATTTAAACTTACATGAATCAAAAATAAATTTTCTTCTTTGGTTTTTCTATATAGAATCATATGTTATATATTGTATATGTATCTATATATGAAAAATTAATTAATAGCAAAATGAATTACATCACCTTTCGAATACTTGACACTTTTTTTTGTACATAAAATTTTAATTTTTGTTTTTTGTTAGATATTTTTTAACATTAACATTATAATTATTTTATCTTCAACAGCTTTGTTTATTTTTTGATATTCTGCATCTAACAATCTGTCTTGAGAAGACATTTTGTCAAGAAAATGATGTATTTTTTTCTCTTTATTTACACCTTTAAAAACATACATTTGTGTTGATGTCTTTTGTGTCAAATCATCTATCACATTGGCACTTGTATTTGTATTAGATGTGTCATTTTGACTTGTTGGTTCACTTTTTAAATTTTCTTTGACGTTTCCTGGACATTCATTACATATAGAAAACAAGTGATTATGCATTCGTTGTGCATTAGATACATATTCTTGGCTACAAAACTTGCAACGTCCTTTCTTGTATTTACTGGTACTGCTATTTTCTGTACAAGTTACTTGAACAAAATATCTCTAATTACTGAGTCAGACCTTCTTATGACGTTTTTTTAACCTTGGATTATTTAAAATAAATAAGTTTTACTATTGACATTTGTTATTATTTTTTTTATGTCAGTTTAAATATAAAAATACATTAAAAAATAAACATTGTTTTTTTCTTACCTTGATAACAATAATGTGTAACCTCTAAACTTGAATTCCAGAACATTCCAGAACTTTGTTTCATTTATTGAGAAAATATTTCCCAAAATTAATTAAAATAAGAGTAATCAATATTTTACTGTATGTATATTTATATAATTATTATAATTAGAATCTCATTAATTTTTAATAATTAGTCACAAAATAAATAAATAAAATAATTGTCAGTAATAGAAAAAAGTAAAATAAAAATAACAAACATGAGATGCGCAGTAAGAAACGGCGCAAGTTTGTGGCTTCGCCTTTTGGTGGTTAAAAAAAAATTTTTTTTTACCGTTAAAAAAACCGGACTCACAACCCTAACTCAAAGTAATAGAGCCACTACGAATATGGAAAAGGCTATAATCTGTGATTATTTGCCGCAGGAAGCCTCGGGCATGAATTCCGTGTTTCCCTTATATATATGTCACCATAAGATTGATTGATTGGTGTTTGTTTCAGGTCGAAATGAGCTGATAGCCCGTTACATAAAGCTGCGAACAGGAAAAACCAGAACGCGAAAGCAAGTCTCATCTCACATACAAGTCCTTGCAAGACGAAAGTTGCGAGAAATTCAGGCAAAGCTCAAAGTGGTAAGTAGATAGAACTATATTTTACCTCGGTGGAACCATAGATATAGTTTTGCATTTATCTACTAAAAAACTTATCAACATCAGAGACGCTTTATATTAGAATCAAAAAAAGCGTTTTTTTTTAATAACTAAAATTGTAAATAAAATTGTACACTATTCGTTCAATAGCTACGATTTAATCCTTTGTTCAAATAATTATTGCCGTAGTTGACGATAGGGTTACCATATGCGAAATTCTGTCAGGACATGTCCTGATTTGGGAACAAATGTCCTGATCGATTATAAAATTGTCCTTTTTCAATAAAACGTCCTGATTTGACAATTTTTTTTTTACTTGATTCATTTTTATTTCTAAACTCCGCACTCTACAGACTACAGAGCACAGCATCAGTCAAGAAAGTTATTTGATTACTTTTACCATACTCAACATCTTTAGATAGCAGACTTAAACAAGTCTTACATATACTGATTTTTTTTTTTGTTTATACATATATCTTGTCTATGTTAATAAACTAAAAAAATTATTAACAAAAAAAAACTTGTTAATACACATTTCATTCGTCAATGCTATTAATTATTATTCAGATTTATTTAATAATTGAAGAGAAATAAAATTCAAAAAAAAGCATCATTCATAGTGTATTTAATTAAAAATAAATAATTGAATCGCTGGTTAAAATAGGTGATAATACATTTCTTAGTTGTTTAGAATGTTAGTACAGTATTTATTTGGTAGATTTTAAAGTATTTATTGAATATAATAAAACAATTTTATCTTTAAAATTTTCCACAGTTAGAATTTCAATACATATTTTTATATTTAAATTTATAAATCAAATGGTAATACCAAAAGCTAAAAAAGAAAGAAAGTTCAAGGTATCACCGAAAATGCTTCAAAAATACTCAGATTTTTGTAAATATTTAAAAAAAGCAGAAAATGAAAGTTAACTGAGGAAGATCTGCTTAAAAATACGAGATTGAATTAAATTCAATTTAAAAATCAATATAATAATAATTTATAAACAAATTAATTTGATTTATATTAATATCTAACAAAAAACAAAAATTAAAATTTTATGTACAAAAAAAAGTGTCAAGTATTCGAAATGTGATGTAATTCATTTTGCTATTAATTAATTTTTCATAGTTACATATTCAATATATAACATATGTTACTATAGAAAAACCAAAGAAGAAAATTTATTTTTGATTCAAAGTTTAAATTGTTAAATGAAAAAAAAAAAAAAAAAATTATACTTGACCCCGCGTAGTTAAATTTTAAGCCAATATTATTCAATCTTATATAAAGCGGGGTCAAGTATAATTTTTTTTTTTTTTTTCATTTAACAATTTAAACTTACATGAATCAAAAATAAATTTTCTTCTTTGGTTTTTGTATAGTATCATATGTTATATATTGTATATGTATCAATATATGAAAAATTGATTAATGGCAAAAAAAATTACATCACATTTCGAATACTTTTTTTTGTGCATAACATTTTAATTTTTGTTTTTTGTTAGATATCACATCTTTTTGTCAAGTTTCTATAGCTTTATATTTAAATAATATAAATATACGTTGGGTTGCCACGCGCCTTCTCTATAGCTCCAAAAATAAAATATTGAATTTTGAAAAACTTTGACTCGACACCTTTTGAGGGGGTTGATATTTTTTTTTAAAAAGTGCCATCACGGGTCGATTTAATTAAAAAAAAAAAATTATTAATACAAACAAATATTAATCATTTTTATAAAATTTTAAGGGTGTCCAAATTACCTTCAGTATCCCCTATATATTTATAAATTTGAATTTAATTTATTTTATTTTATTTTTGTTTATTAAAATAAAATAATTATTGTTATTATATTACCAAGATTTATTATTGGATTTTATTTTATTTTATTTTATTTTTGTTTATTGAATTAAATTAAATGCTGTTATAATGTTACCAACATAAAAACAAAAATCTGGACTAAAATAAATTAAACAAAATAATTAAAAACACTGAATTATAAACATGAGCTATTTGTTACCAACATAATAACAAAAATCTGGATTTTTGAAATAATTTTAATAAAAACGTTTGATATTAATTTATGGGATCACACTGAAATTTTGATATTGATAATATTTATAATATAATAATATTTAATAATATTATATAATATTTAAATTAGTCAATTTTATTTTAGCAAGGACAAAGGTTACCTCAATTTCGTGTATATTAGTCTCGGTAGTGCATTTTCACTTTCGCATTTATGCCTCTTGATCTCGGTAGTGACTTTTCACTTTCATTTGTTTTTCTAATTGAATACATTTTTTTTCTCATACTTGACACATAGCACTACCGTGCCTCCTGATATTATGAATAAAACAAATAAATGCAATTTTCTTTTTTTTTTTATTCAGGGGGGAGGGGGGAGGTGCTAGACAAAATGTCCTGTTTTGGTGTTCAGCGCATATGGTAACCCTAGTTGACGAGAATATGGAAATTCTGATTTCATCTTTTTAAACGGTTGTCACTAACTCAAAAATCATTTATCTGATCAAGTTGCACCGACTAATTTCTAGTTTTTTTTTACGTAGGCGGAGCCTACTAGTATTGAATTCACTGCGTTTTTTTTAATAACTGTCACAGCTTCTTTAATAATTAAGATAAAAAGCTCGTATGAGAGTTAAATGAAAGGTCTTGAAAAATTCTACAACCAAGATTTAAAAAAAAGAAATTTAATTGTTAATGAACTTATTGTTATTAAAAATAGATAAGATAAAAATCTAAAACAGCAAATATTAAGAAAACTAAAAACAAATCATCACTGCTAACTTTTGACAGGATATAGAGAGTTAAAAAATATATTATAAATATATAAATTATAATATATAAATATGTTATCTATCTTTATAACAGTTAAAATATTTTTTTCTATTATTAGAAATTTGTTAATTAGCGAAATAACAAAATATGCGTATTTTTATAAATCGCATAACTCTTTAAAAAATCGACCGACATTCATCTTTTTTGGTCTTCAATTGTTTTTTTCGTTAATACCGAGAAAAAGTCGTTTTAACAATGCGATAATGAATTATCAGCTATTGTTTATAACAATGAGTGTTATTGAATACAATTAAATTAAAAAATAACTATAAAGATTTTATTTGTCAGTTTTCAATGGTATCCTTGGTTCTCGCAATTTTTATGAAGAATTTTTTAAGCCTAATAAGATTCTTTTACGTACATTTGTTTATTAAATATTCAAATTATAAACAATGTCTATTTTTAATTTTTTTAATGTTTTTTTTCAAAAAAAAAAATGTGCGCATGCGTCAAACTTCTTTTCCGGCCATTTTTTTTTTGGCTTTATCGATAATGTAGTTATTTTCATTGTTTACATTATTTAAAAAAAAAAAAAATTGCCAAATAAAAATTTTATAAATTAAAGTATTAAATAAGAATGTTTTTAACAAATCTGTTTGTTCAGTTGAAAAAATTGTAAATTTAACACTTTATTTCTTGTATATTTTTATTGATTTGATTATTGAACAAATCTCAAAAAATTATGAATATACATGATATATAACCTCCTATTTTTTTTGTGTGTACATAATTTGCCACAATTTGACAGGAGGGTAAATTTATAAAATTTTATACAATGAATAAATAAATAATTTTTTTTAAAATAATTTTAAACTAAAAATATATAATTTTTTATTTTCTCTTTTTTTATTAATTGCAATTTTATTAATATTGATTTGAATGATCAATGATTAATTTATATTATTTTTCTATAATAAAAATATTGTGAGAGCAGTTTTTTTTATTATAATAACCTTCGAGATTTTCAATTATTCATTAAATAATGATAAAATTAAAAATTACATTTTCAATATGATGTAAAATAATGATAATGATAAATATTTTATTTTCAAGTATGAACTATTTACTTGACAATTTTTTCATTATAGCCTTGTACATTTTGTGAGTAAATAGTTATCATACTTAAAAATAAAACATTCAACATTATCATTATATTACATCATATTGAAAATGTAGTTTTTAATTTTATCATTATAATATCAAATAAAGTATTTCATATTTATATAATTTAAAATCACCAACTTAAATTTGCAAAATACATTTAAGCTTTTTTTGTTTTGTTGTGTTTTTTTTTTTTTTTTTTTTTTTTCAACAGATACAATTGCTAAAAATTGTTGATTGTGTTATCCAATCTGGTTAACATAAATGGTTAATATTTATTCATTCACTAAAACTACTGTAAGATGTTCAACATTTATACGATTCATGGACAAAAAATGATTTAATTAATCAGAATAATTGACTTAATACCATCATTAAGTCAAAAGAGTTTAGAAATTAATCGAGATAAACTTAAATAAGTTTTTAAAAAAATCAAAATATTTATGGTTTTGAAAAATTACAAAATAGAATATTATAATTATTATTTGGAAAAATAGATGATTCATTGATGATGAAGTTTTTACACATTGAGTCACAACATGACATATAAATGGTACACAATGTAAATTATAACATGTTAATTTTTTTTTTTGTAACTAAATGTGCCTTGGTACCAAACTGATGAATTTGATATGAAAAATGTTCTTTCTACTGAACAACTTATTTATTATTGAAAAATTTACTGATGATAAAATAATTATGATAATCAGACTGATTTGAAAAAACACTAAAAATTTCAGTTGGTGTAATGCTTTTCTATTTATCTCTAATATATAAAAATCTCGTGTCCCGGTGTTTGTCATCGAACTCCTCCGAAACCGCTTGACCGATTCCCTTGAAATTTTCCATGGATTTTCCTTAGGACTGAGAATCGAATATAAACTATATTTCAACCCTCTAATTTGTAAGGGTGGTTCACCCTTAAGGGAAAAAATGGAAACCCTACTATACACCATCTATACTTTATTCATAAATACATACGATGGTCGGTAATGCAGTTTTCATCCAAATAGTTATACGAATAATATATACATATAATATTTGCATCTAATTAGCCTAAGGTTGATCAAATCAAAATAAACTATTATATGGATTCTATTGGAATTATTTTGGAGAATATTGGAGTGAAGTTAATTTTCTTTGGGAGTTGATAGTTTAATTAATATTAACTAATTAAGATTTAGGGGTGCAGGCAGCCTGGATTTTTTTAATTTTCAACTTTTTCAAGTTATTTTTTTTTAAATGGATAGATAATTTTTTGAAGAATTATAAAATGCAAAAAAAAATTCATTGGGAGTTCTTCAATTAATTATTAAAGATTATTATAATTTTTAAATTGTTGCTATACGCTGATCAATCATTTCGGTCAATTGCGCATTTCTATACTTCTAAACCCTAGCATGGATGTGTAAAAATGTGTTTATAATCAAATATGTAATTGTTTTTCCTGATTTTAAAGACTAAATTATATAACAAAAAATATAGGTTCGAATACTTTTTTCAATTTAAATTATAGGTAAATACGTTTTTTTAAGAGTAATTATAAAAATAAAGCTGTTACACATATACACGTCTACACATACATGCTAAGGTTAAGAAGTATAAGAATGCGCAATCGACCGAAATGATTGATCAGCGCATAGCAACAATTAAAAAATTATAATATTTTTTAATAATTAATTGAAGAACTCCCAATGAAATTTTTTTGCATTTTATAATTTTATAATTCTTCAAAGAATCATCTATCAATTAAAAAAAAAATAACTTGAAAAAGTTGAAAATTAACAAAATCCAGGCTGCCTGTGCCCCTAAATCTTAATTAATTAAGTCTATGTTGGATCCCGAAATTTTTGCTTGATAATGTACAAATTTCAGCCAACTACGGCGAAGTCGTATTCGGTTAAAATTACGGAATATATATCTGCATGTGTGTGATCTGTATATACAAGTATAGAGCGGCGTGCGACGCATCAACGACACTCGGATACACTCGGCCTCACGTTTATGTCAAATATTAATGAATTTCATAAACTTTAATCAACAATATATCTCCGAACTGCGATGGGACAAGAATATAATTTTTTACCAAAATTATCTAGACAATATAAATTTTATCATACTAATTTGTTATCAAATCGGTAAACTCAGTTTTTTTGTTAGAATAAAAAATATACAAGAAAAAAAAATATTAAATAAAAATTCTTATACATGCCATGTTAAATCGTTCGAAAAGTTTACGTGCTTAAAACTTATTATCTCTAAAACTAGATGGAACATAATTACAAAATTAGGATCATTAGATGTAGGGAAATTTCAAGATTTATCTATCAAAATATTGGAAAATCGGTAATTAGACTATTCGACGGAGATACTCCTTTAAGATTGTTTCCGTATAATTGAATCGTCACTTAATTTGTTTATTTGGCTTATTTGTTAAATGAAATGAATATCTATACTTCCAATTCTGACGTCGTTTTTTTGAGATAATAAATGACAAAGTTGACATTTCTATTTTTAGAAAGTTCGTTTGCCACTAATTTCTTAAAATTATTATCAAATTGTAGTCCTTGGCAAGACGAATACGATAAAAAAAATTTGAATTTTTTTTGACGATGACTTTTAAATATATTCAATATTGACTCTTAGAAATTTTCGTCTTTCCCGCAACGAATTGGGTTTCTATCCGAGTACACTATACTATTTTCATGGCATAAGCGTAACACAATTTTTAAATAAAGGTTACAGAATGGATCCCTGCATGTTGGGATTTCGGCCGCTAAAGTGCCCGATAACTTCAGCCCAGTTTTTAAAATTCGTCAAAGACGTTCTGCCACGTATCGGTAGATTATGTTATATTAACATTTAATTTGCTGTAATGATAATTATAACAATAATATTAAAAAATGAGAGCATATTAAAAAAATATAGCTGAAATCCTTATTATTTAAATAATTAGTGGTTACAATGGCATTTATTTATTTGTGGAATCATAATAATATTAATGCTAAAAAAACGAGCTATAGTTTATTTATAATTTAAAAAAAAAACATTAATTCATTATAAATGTTCTTTTAATTGGTTTTAACAGAGAAAAATAATCTAATGATAGATTTTATAATTGAGAGTCCTGATGCAATAACCAGACGAGCGTTCGGACCTCCAAAAAATGAAAAAATTTCAAATTGATTGAAATAAAAAAAAATAAAAAAATACCATTACATTAAGAATAAAAAAACACAGATTTTCTTTTAAATCAATAATTTTATAAAATCATTAATTAATTATTTTATTAAAAATAAAAATCATCTACTGATAGGTTTTATTTACATAAATAATCGTTTATTTCAATGAATAACATCTTATTTGACTAAATTGATTTCGTTCAATTTACTATTGATATTTTTTATTTTATCTCTATCCTATGTTATTACTTATATAACTTATTAGGTAATTTTATCATATAAACCAGTCATATGTTCAATTAAAAAATGACTCAATTAGCATGGTGTCTGAACAATCAATTTATTGTAATAACTTTGTAATAACAAAAATTAGATAATGTGATATCAAAACACAACTTTATTGAATATATAAATTAAAAAGAAAATAGACTGTCATTCTAAAAAATATATAAATATTTTATATTTTGGATTAAAATAAAGAAAATAAAAACGAGGTGTCTTGAGAATATAAAACAATGATATTGTTTAATTTTAATTAGCATGGCAAAAAAACAATTAGTTCATTGCAATAATTTCATTATAAGAACTATAGAGTTATTATGATAAAAAATTTAAAAAAAACTTATTGAATGAATGATTTGAAAAAAAAATTGATATCATTTTAAAAGTTGAATAAATATTCTATACATATTTAAATAAAATCTTTTATATAATTATGATTTGTTTGAAACAAAAGAAAGAACCCTTTTCTATCGAATTTTTCCTAATTATTCATATTTTTTATTCTCATTATTTATTATTATTTTTTGTATCCATCGGTCTCGTTATAATAAACAGTATAGTGTTAGTGTCAAGGCGTGGTGGGGATATTGGTAAAATCTACAAAAAAAAAAGTAAAATTTACCTTTTTGAAATGAAATGAGGGACGCCAAGGGACAAAAGGTAAAATTTACCTTTTTTTTGGGTTAAACTCTAGTTATCATTTCAAAATGTAATCATTACAGTATTTTGACGCAAAGTTTGTGTTACTTTTTTTGGAAGGTAAAATTTACATTTTTTTAGCGTTAAAGATATATCACTCCTGCAAGATGTGAAATTTACCTTTTCCAGGGTGGTAAATAATCCTTATTGTTTAAAAAAAAAAAGAAATTTTTATTGTTTAGTTTTTTTATTATTATTAATTGTTTATTCTTTATTATATCACCAAATAAATTATGCGTGAACATAACTTTTGGGTTTTTCTTTTTTTTGCTTGCCTGGACGCTGACTCGAACCCACGACCGCGAATTCCTAACCGATTCTAAACCTATGCTTTAACCCACTTAACCACAGACGCGTTATATTCAAGAGAAGTGTTTTTATCTATTTCTACAAACGAAGTCATTTTTGTATTTTTTTAAATTTGACATTAATTAGATTTTTATGAATATACTCATGTAAATATATTGAATCAAAAAACTTATTGCGTTTATTTATTAAAAAAATAAAGAGCAAATATCTAAAGGGAAAGTATGGATAGGAAAAAGATGTAGCTAAGGAAAAGGATGGACTCAAAAAAAATATATATCTCAGGAATAATTGTTTAATAAATTGTCTTTTTTTGAGTCCATCCTTTTCCTTAGCTACATCTTATTCCGTAGCTATTTGTGTTCTTTTAACAAATATATTCTGGCATTTATTTATTAAAAAAAAAAAATGAGCAAATTACTAAAGGAAAATGGATGTATTCTAAAAAAAAAAATTTTTACAGGAATAATTGTTCATTTAATTGTTTTTTTTGAGTACATCCCATTTCTGACCTATCGTCTTTACTAGATGCCAGACAAAATAATGTAACTTTTACCCAATAAAAATGTAAAACTAAAATTACAATTTCATTCGGTAAAATTTACAACTTTTTTAGGTAACTTTTACTTTTTTTATGGTAAATTTTACTTTTTATTTTGTAAAAAATATATCACAAATTAATCTGGCAAAATTTACCCTCATATGAGTAAAAGTTACATTATTTTGCCTGGCGTCCCGCAATTGTACGAAAAAAAGGTAAAATTTACCAATAATTTTTCTCCGTGCGGGCTCAAAGAAAGGGTGGTAACTTCTAAAAAAAAATTCAGGATCCTCATTTTATCTTGATGAACTAGACAAAAAATTGACAGTATAATTCTGAAAAGTCAAGGGAAAAGATTTTAGCATTTTAGTTAGTTCGCCCCATAATCAAAATTTATAATAGATATATTTTAATATTTGGTAGCTAAGAAAATACTACTTTGGTACTATTGAATACCGCTATTCCCTACTTTCGTTAAATGCAATTATTTTGTGGCTGGTATATATGTATATGTATGGCAAAACAACGTTTGCCGGGTCAGCTAGTGATATTATAACAACATATGATAATCCAATCAATACTCAAGTCTAATTGATACTCAAAAGCTTGATTTTACTCTAAAAACTATTGTGGTAATTGTCTCGAAGGCCATGATCTTGGACATAATATAATTACTGAAAAAAGAAGTAAATCAAACGAAATTTTCGGAATTTTTAAATATCAAAATTATGATCAAGACAAGTGTACAGGAATTGAGGAACAAAAAAAATAATATATTGATCATTGTTTAGAGTCATTTTTTCATAATAAAATAACATTTGTTGCTGTTAGAGAATTTTTTTAAATAAAACAAAATTATAACGTTATAATAATATTATTATTTATCACTTGGTGATTATTTCTTCAATACATACTATTGTATTAAATTTTTTTATTGTTGTTACTTTTTAATTCAATTTAATCAATCAGCATTTTGTTAATTTAATTTCGACATTAAAATATGTATCAATCTATAAGGTTATTTAAATTAGATATATTTTGTTGTTAATTTTCTATTTTCATGAGATAGAGCGATAGAGTTTTCAAAGGCGTTTTTTTAATAAACCTATTAAAATTCTCTATGTCACTTAGCTCAAGAGTTAAGATTTTTTTTGTTTCAATGACAAATGCAATTCGGCTCTTAGCCTCCTGAAAACTTGATTGCAATAATATTTTTACAATATAACTCATTTAAGGTTGTTTCCCAAACCAAGGTAGAATGAATATTTGTGCTTAAAAACGCTATATACCGTAACGTTATATTTTATGTCCGGGTCCCAAAGATTTTTGTGCTGCTACTGATTGAAATATTGACTACTGTAGTATTAGTGTATATACTAATATACACTAATACTATGCTAGTACTCAAAATTTACATCGTGAAACATAAAAAAAATCCTATTGTATGTTTGTGTATGTCCGTATCTGTGTGTTGATTCCTCTTTCCGCCAGAGAAAAACAACGAAGGAGAGACAAACAGTGATGCCGAAATATGAGTCCCCCACGCGCGCAAACCATGAAAAACAATAAATTACTGTTTTTCAAACTTGAATAATTATTAAACGAAACAAACGAAATGAAAAAAATTTATATCAAAAAATTTGTCGTTCTTAGGACTATAAACTGTTAAAATTTGAACGTTTTCTGGTGTGTTTTAAAAAAGTTATTAATAAAAATACATAAAAATATGAGGTAACACCTATACCTTGTGTGTTAAAGTTGTCAACTTTGACAGTAAATATCTCAAAAAAAACACACAAGAAAAAATTTAAAAAAATTGACAATGTAGATAATTATTTCATTAAAAAAATAAGACCAAAACAAAAAAAATCTGGTGCGATTTTAGATCTCCGAAAACAACCTTAACTTCATATGTTTAAATTAATAGAAAATTTAATTTTTTCAAAAAGAATTTTTGGCAGCCAGGATTACAACCCGGTACGTCACAGGATATCAAGCCGTATGCCCAACCAACTTATTCTGGAAAACCTGCAACAGCGGTGTCTAGTGGTGATATAGTACAAGCACCACCACCACCACCATGGGAAGGCCGTGCAATTGCTACTCATAAACTCAGACTTGTCGAATTTTCTGCTTACATGGAGCAACATAGAGATAATGATATTGTAAGTTATTACTATTGCTTTAGAATTAATAATTTTATTATTAAGCTGACAAATAGTTCAAATAATATCAATATATGTATACGAATAATATTATTTTATACTTGCTCTTCACAGTACCACAAACATCTGTTTGTACATATAGGAGGAACAGTGACTTATGCTGATCCACTTTTAGAAGCAGTAGAAGTAAAACAGATCCATGACAAATTTCCAGAAAAAAAAGGTGGCCTCAAAGAACTACATGCAAAAGGACCTCAAACAGCATTTTTCCTTGTTAAGTTTTGGGCTGATCTTAATACAAATATTCAAGATGAAGCAGGCGCTTTTTATGGTGTTACGAGCCAGTAATTATTATTATTATTATTATTATTATTATTATTATTATTATTATTATTATTATTATTATTATTATTATTATTATTATTATTATTATTATTATTATCTTAATTAATTCTATTTAATTTTCTATGAAAAGATATGAAAGCAATGAGAATATGACAATAACATGCTCGACGAAAGTATGCTCTTTTGGAAAGCAAGTGGTGGAAAAAGTGGAGACGGAATATGCAAGATTTGAAAATGGTAGATTTGTCTATCGTATCAGTCGTTCACCAATGTGCGAGTACATGATTAATTTTATTCACAAATTAAAGCATCTACCTGAAAAATATATGATGAACAGCGTACTTGAAAATTTTACAATTCTTCAGGTAAACCATCTGCATGTTTCATTAAAGAGAACAATATTGAAACTGTGTTGCTAGTTATCTAAAATTATTAATTGGTTTAAATTCAATTCGTATTTTTAGGTCGTTACAAATAGAGACACCCAAGAAACGTTGCTTTGTACTGCTTATGTTTTTGAAGTATCCACGTCGGAACATGGTGCTCAGCATCATATATACAGATTAATCCAAGAATAAACTGTGTATTTTTTTAACTACTTGCTATGCAGCCATCCACTCCCATCAGTGCCTACCATCTCATAAAAAAATAAAGTAATAATTAATAATCATTCATTTATTAATAAAAGCTTTTAAAAATTGCAAATCACTCATACTGTGAGTAACATCGCACATTTCCACATTTTCGAAATGTATACAGAAAAAAGTTATAAAGTATTTAAATATTATTTAAATAATGATAATAATAACTATATCAATAATAATAATAATAATAATAATAATAATTATTATTATTATTATTATTATTGTTATTATTATAAGTTTTATTAATAATTATTATCATATTTACAGTTATAGTTAGAGTTATAATAAACGAAAAAATCGAAATTTGTTTACTCAAATATTATCGATGCCTTTACTGAAGCTATATATTGTAAATCAATACTCGACCTTTTTTTATAAGCTGTGATCTAGGATGATTTACTTTAAGTCATCGATTGGCACAATATATTATTTTAAGCTTTATTTTTTACGTAAACTATACAATCAAATAATGGTCAACGTGAATTTCATTTTTTTTTTTTCTCTCAATAACTGACTCACAACTATTTGTTAGTGATGTGAAACAAATTACTGATTCAATTTTTATGTAGATATTTATTTTAAAAAATCGAAAAAATAAAATTTTTCATTTTTGAGGACTGGAATTTTAATTTCCATCGAAATTAGTATATATATCGCAATGACAATAAACTTTTAAATGGGGAATGTAAGTAATAAATGTGTCAGTAAAATATTGTGATCTTCGGTTGGACCACCAGTACCAACATATTTTAGTATTATAATTTTACTCTCCATGAGAAGGAAAAAAAAAAAAATAAAAATATATATATATATATAAATTGAAAATATATATATATTAGGCGATAGTCGAATAAAAACTTATTCTATAATAAAAAAGTAAATGAGAAAAAAAAAACAATTGACAAGGTGAAAAAGTACACATATTACATACATAAAAAGTTTAAACATATAAAAATTTAGACGATATATGTTAAAAATTATTGGCGCAATGATTATAATTTACATTGTTATTAATGATCATGTATAAAGTTAACAGGATTCAAAATTTTGACTCAGAAGAAAGTTTAAAGAATGAAGTGAGAATGATAAAAAATTTAATGAAAATAAAAGAAATGTAAGGATGATAGCTATCATGATCTCATAATTCACCCAGTTATTTTTTTATATTAAAGAGAAAAATAAAGAAAATGATTTAAAAAAAATATAACTAAAAATAAAGTTAAGAAAATACTTTATTAAAACTTGAAATATCTATAAACTTGAAAAATCGTTTTATAGTATTTTCATTTTCCAAACTAAATCAGTTTGAATAGCGACTTGAGTATATATTAAATCAACATCTTAATGGATAATTTTTATTTTTTTTTATGATACTTTTTTTAGTTTGTAACAAAAAAAATATTAACTATATACTATATGTTTTTTTGAAAACCTCACCATTCAATTTTGAACAGCAATATTTATCTGATAGAAATGTTTTTGTATTTATTTAGTTGACTTTAAATTTGTATTGTAAGATTATTGGTCTTTACTAATTTTCATTTTATCTATAGTTTATAAGATGAATTGCTTCGATGACAATATTTTCTTTAATAATGACTCCAAGAACATGGTGCAATCTACTTCATATTTTTTTAGTTTAATACAATCTCAATGATTGTATTTCCAAACTATCAAATGAAGTGAAAAACAATAATCAACAAAAAAGAATTAATCAATAACGATTAAATTTCGTACTTAATTGATTTGTTTCAAAAATATATTTATGATAAATATGTAAAATAGCTTAGATAAAAAAAATAAAAGGAGGGACCACGAATCATAATCATCGAAAAAATGTAGAAGCTTTATTACCGTTATTCATTTGATTCATTTTATTATCCCCTCCAATGGAAGTTCATTTTTTCAATTTTAATTTATTTGATGATCATGTTTATTTACTTAGTCTGATGATTTTGTAAATTAGTTATTTCCGTGATATTATGATTATGTTTTTTAAATAAAAAAATTTCCCACCGAACAAAAAAACATAACAAAAAAAAAACCATCAATGAATTCATGAAAGAATGAATTAAAATTTTTAAAAAAAGTTATATTTAGAACTATTATAAAACATATGGCAATATATTTTCATTTTTTTTTAATCAAGAACATATTTTTTGTTCACAATAAAATGAAAACAATCAATCGTTTTTGTTGCATATTGTTTTCATTTGATAACATGCTTGGATGAAAAAGCAAAAAAAAGTTTTAAACTATAAGTAATATAATACGACTAATGAATGATATTTCAAGTAAAACTTGCCCCGATGTATCTTAAGTAAGTTTCTCTTTACAACGCTAATGATAAGTACATTTTTAATTTAATTCTTCAATAAAAATTAAGAAAAAATTTGGCAGCTCTTGTATTAATAAACTGTTGTTATTTTTTCACGTCTATATATAATGCAGCTAACTAATATTGAAAAAATTGTAATAATTTCAATTATAAGTAAAAAAAAAAAAAGTGTGAATTAAGAGGTAAAAAGTATCAAAATCGTGATGAAAAAAACTGATTAGCTATGTGCAAAAAATTATAAAATAAGTTAATTAGCTCGTTGATTTTTTTTTTTTTTTTTTCTTCCAATTTTCATTAATGACAAAAAAAATATATAAAAGTGTAACTGATCACCATGATTACTATTAGTAAGGAATGATTTATTAATAAGTTAATTAAATTTAAAAGAAATGATTATAAAATTATATTTATCTATGTCTTCTGTGAAGATAAAAAATATAATTCTCTCACTCAATATTGATGATATTACAACAATTAAAAGAGAGAATAAAAAAAAAAAAAAAAAAAAAAAAAAATTTTTTCGATAACACAAACATGGATAATGAAATGTAAATTGCGACTAGAAAATTATTGCTATGTTAAAAAAATATGTACATACTATTAAGAACGACCATCCAATATTTTTCCGGTAGCAAACATTCAAAAGGTATAAATTTTTCATTTTGTCTACTATATATTAGACTTGCTGACAATGTAAGAGAACATATATTTACTAAATTTCTATCTATATAACTGTTATAAATGCTCATTCATTGGTGTACTTATCAGCATTGTCCATAAAGTCATGTATACAAATAATACTCAAGTAAAGGCATTACTTTGAAATATCCACTTGCTATTTCTTAAAGTGTTTGTTACATGGCAAAACTTAACTCAATTGATTTATAACATTTAAAAAAAAATACCGTTTCGTTGTAACCTGAATCGTATACAATACTTCTTTTGTATAAATATCAGTTAAAAGGTCTACTACATCACCAACTTAAAATATGAAAAAAGAACATTACAATAGTACAATAGTACTATAACATAAAGACTTTTATTTTGAAAAAACTTTTGAATGTTTTCCTTATGTTTATTTTATTTATT